>JABFPJ010000762.1:0-33731 GCA_022817425.1 Gryon sp. ZL-2020 | reverse complement strand
AAAACAAAAAAAAAAAAAAAAAAAAAAAAAAAAGAAATCATTACCATATATTCATAATATGAATAACTAGAACCGTAATGAGAACCGGAAATGGAACACACATTTTTTCGGAACCAACAATTATTTGTGATTTCCGTTCATATTAAACAAAACAAATTAATTAAAGCAATAATAAAGCAGATATTATAATCGTAGTCATTTGTATTACAAATAATAATTTAAACAATCAACTAATTTTTGTCATTTTTAACGATTTTGTTTATTAAGCGATTTGGCGAGAAACAAATTTTGACCATTTTGAAGACCACTCTCAGGGGGTTCTACAATACCCCTGAATTATATATTAAATGAGTTGCCATAATATTTAAAAAAATAAAGACTGTTAATAAAGGTTAGAGCCATGATTTATTCGAAACCGGAACTTGAACCTGAGCTGAACCTATTATTTTTATTTTTCTTATTATTAAATTCTCTCCAGAGATGGGAAAGTCCATTACTCAATTAAACAATATATTTAATAATTATTAAAAATAATACAATCAAGTAATAAAAAATTGCATATATATCTTATAAAAAAGACTGTCTTCAACTAAAAATGGAGGTACCATAGTTATTATTGGTAAAAAAAAGTGAAAAATATGCATTTTAATTCAGAAAGTAATTGAAAAGTAATTGAAATTTTAATTAGCCATTACTTTTGTAAATAAAATTAAATTATACATTCAAACTTAGGAAAAGTAAGATCATAAATAGAATTATTTGTTTATTTGACTCTACAACTTGCTAAATAACAACAAAGTTTTCAATTATTTTCAAAATGTATAATATTTGTCCAATTTTTAAAATTGTATATAAGTAATTGGGTAATTATTTTTGTCCATCTCTGATTCTCTCATATCATTCAATAAATGATTTTAAAAAGACTGTCCTAATTATAATTTGCTTATTTATTATCATCAGAAGTAATGAAATAAACAATGGTTTGTTATTTCTTACCCCATTGCCAGCCAGACCCAGCATGTGCCGGCGAATCGATTTCAATAAGTATCCTGACTCCCCGCACCCGCGCATAATTCACCAAATCTCGAACATCTTCAGGAGTGTAAACTTGTTCCCCACTAAACGCACCCCAGCGTGCCATTTCGGGAAACTGTGCCGAATCAAAGGGAAAACTCTGCGAGTCAGAGATATGCCAATGAAAAGTATTCAGTTTGCTCGCAGCCATGCCATCAATCACCTTCTTCAACTGATCGATGTGAAAGAATTGCCGTCCAGTGTCAACCATCAAACCGCGATACGCAAAACTCGGTTTGTCTTCGACAACGACGTTCGACAAAACTCGCAGTGAACCTTGTCTGGTGGCAGCTTCATCCCACCAGATCAACTGACTGAGTGTTTCCAAACCATGTCGCACGCCGTAGAATGACTTTCCATGTATCCTTGCCTCCAGTAGTTTTCCATTTAATTTGATGTTTAGGGTATAAGATTCGTCGGTGTTTAGAGTCAGTTTTGGACCCTCGTTTCCGACGCTTAAGTAAATGACAAATCGCTCGAGATTGGTTCTTCCTTTGGTATTGGATGATTTAATGAGACTCTTTATGTTACCTATAATTCAACAAACTTAATTCAATCTAATCTCTTTATTCAACAAATATATTGTACTGGAATCTCATCAGTTATTTTAACTAACGAGTACAGTAAAAAGTTATACAGTAGAACCTCGATTATCCGAGATGGCCGGGACCAAGCATACCTCGGATAGTTGAAGTCTCGAATAATACGGAGTAACATAATTAATAGCAATTAAAGATGAAAAAGATTAATTTAATTAATATTTCGATGTTTTAATTGCGAAGACAGAGTTTTTTATATAGTTTTTTAGTTTTATTATCTATTATTTATATTATTGAAACGTGAAAATGATAACTTTAGTAGATACAAATTTGATTTTAAGCGAGACTCGGATAATCGAGGTTCTACTGTATTTACTGATTCTACTGAGTATACTTAATTTTTTGTTTTAATATTTCAATATTAAAAATAATATATAATATTATTATTAATAAATATAAATAATAATATTAATAAATAGAATCAACAAAATATAATAATAAAATGTAAAAAATAAAAAATATTATTTCTTAAAGACAAACTACAAATGGCGAACGTACCTAAAAATACTTCCTTAGCTTGTTCCACGAGGTTCTTCACTTCCGGATTACTGTTGCTGGTGGTAACAACAGCGAATTCGAGTTGTTGCAAATGAAAGATGACACTCTGAGTGTCAAGATTGACTCTGCCAGTTGGTCTTGGCCAGATGATGCGGGAATTGGTTCCACAGTGAGCTGTACATGTTGCCAGCGATATTCGCGATGACTTCACGGCTCTTCTCTCGCAGCGATCTGCCACGCAAGCCCATGACCATGGACTCTGGAAAGTCCTACGAAAAACAATCAAAAGCAATGGTATGTTAATTGCAACACAATTTTTTCTAACAATATTATTATATTTACAGAACCTAAACCAAACATAATGCAATGAAAGGTGTCGAATAACAATTTAAAAATTGGTCAATTTCACAGAGACATGTGGTTTATAAATGTATATAAACTTCAGTCAATTGGAAATTTTGATGCTTTTAATCACAGGTATATATGGGATCACTGTGACAAAGTACAAATGATGGAAGAAATGTCACACAGGAAAAAGATGAGTTTGTTTCTATCATCAAAATCACGATCAACCAGAAAACAAATACAAAACTTGGAGTTAATGAAGCTAAGTATGATTATTTCAAAGCTTTTCTTTCAATGATGCATTTTTTTTTTTTTTTTTGAAAATTATAACCAAAATTGAAACATTTTTCTTTGCAGTCAAAAATGACACATTTCAGCTCAGACCTTGATTAACTTCAGCTCTCAAGTTAATGTTCACAAACTTTTATTCAATACAGGCTAAAGAAGTCATAGTTATTCGAACACTCTAGCAAAAGTCTATCTGCGTTTATTGAATCAAATAACAGAACAAAAAATAACTTTCTATTAATGCATTATAACGGGTAAACTTGATCAAGGACAAGACTTGGAATTGATATAGTGTTTACGCACTAATTCACTCAGACAACAAATTTGACGTTTAACAAAAAGTGCATGTTAAGAGTAGGTAGAGCTAAAATTCTACTAGGGATTTTGGTACCTGGTCGTATCGTATCCAGCGCTTTACCAATTAAACGATGCATTTATTATTTCATCAAGATTCAATAATCTACGACACATTCTGCAATAATCATGACTAGGTATTAGCTTATCTATCATTTTCATCACGCCTTTTTTGATGACAATAAGTAATCTATCAATTAGCAAGGTGCAAGGGGAAGCCGCTTTGAGGGGGCGGGGGGGAGGTGATTTAGGTAAGCTTTTTTAACGCCAAAAGCCACCAAGGAAAAAACTGACAGTTTTCTCGTCAAACTGGCATTTGTTTTAAACTCATACTTTAACTCAGAGACAATTTGTCCTACCCTAGTCATCGCAATAGAAAATCCAAGAACCAGGGTTTGGAATTTCCAATTTGTATTTCAAATTGATCTTAATCTTGAATTTATTTTAACTCAATGCTTATATTAATAACTTAGCACTTATTATCTATTACGTGAACATGCAAGATATAGTTATACAAATTATATATAAGTGACGTGAATAATTAGGTGAAATATAAATTGACAAACAATTTTGTTTGAAAAAATGGCAAAAAGTGTGAAAACCCTGTGAACGATGGCTTTTCGCTGTTGCGTTGCACCGGGTGACGAAGTTAATGTTCAAATTTCAAGCAGCCAATTGATTCCGAGTTAAAGAGTCATCGGATTTACCTAGAGTCATGTGTGAGAAATGTGTTCGGCTGCGCATCGGACAATTTGCTGCTTTCATTTGTGACCATGAAAGAAACCACATGCTGATGGATCTCCGTCAGACTGAAAATGCTTTTGTTGAAGCCGGGCTCTCTATACCCACGTTAATGCAACGAGAAACAAACATATAATAGAATAAATCAAACCAAAGAAAAGAAAAGAAAAAAAAAGAAAAAAACAAAATGACAAAAAAAAATGTTTGATGATTAACGAAAAAAAAAAAAAAGATTATTAGTTAGAGGAAAATTGCAGCGCTTTCTTACTTTAATTATTCAACCGATTGATTGATTAGTTTTCGAAAGGCGGTTATTCTAGTGTCATCAGATAACAATAATTGAATTAAGAAAGTACTTTATCGGGATTTATACCTTGTTTGCCCTGAAATGTGATTAAATTAACAACGTTGAGTACAAGAAGTATTAATGTTGCATTGACAATGGTGACATTTAAAAATGAGATTATCCAAACTATAGACTGTTTATAATGTGTCTTGGTGAATAAATAATGCACAGAAGGTATTTTGACATCAGCAGACATTGTCAATGCATAATTAATCAATGCAAATTCAAATTATATTACGATATTTAACAAGTATTTACAAATTTAGTCCAAAGTCAACTATGAAAAAAAAACAAGAAGCAAAAGAAAGTTGAAACTTATTTATATTAGTCACATTTCATGTATCCTTAGAAAGTAGATGCTCGAATGAAATATTAATGTACAGTTACAAGATAATCAGGTTAATGGATGATTTTCTGAGAGTTACTTTGTTCTTGCAGGGTGCATTTGAAAGAAGTGGATTTTACCTCCTCGTACTGAATGTCTGCAGGGTCCCAAGTGGTGGCGCATGCGCAAACATGGCTAGTAAGAACACCCCCGTAATCAGGACGAGGAACAGGAGGACCCGCCTCATCCACCCGCTGGGCACGCTACCCACCATTCTCGCGAACCTGCGTGACACAAAAGCATGTCAATTAGCAACATAATCATACAAACACAATGCCACCATCAACACCTTTGATGATAATAACAATAATTGCAAAAGAAAAGAAAAAGAAAAAACAAAAGAAACAAAATAATAAACCTAAAAAAGTAGAATCAAGAAATATAATTACTTCAACACGATCGCCGATCTCCTCATATTGAGTATCCAAATTAATATCTCTATCAAGTGAAAAGCATTGTTTATTCAGCAGTTGAACGAAACAAGGCAATCGCGCGAAACTTTGCAAGTTAGCCTCCATTAAAAGTACTTAATAGCACGAATCCTATCTATTTTTGTCAAATAAGCAATGCGACTGCATTAGACTTTGAATTCTATAGTTAACCCAGTTGTTAATTATAGATGTCGTGCGTAACCGTCAGCAAACCGGTACGCGTGACCTGATCGCCGTGGGAAGGGGGGGGAGGAGGAGGGGAGAAGGTTGCAAAGTGGTTGGATGGATGTTTATCCAACCATTGATCCCATCGATCACCAAGTTGAATGAAAATGTGTGTACAGATACGTGAAACGACGTAGATAATCTTGATGGAAGACTGAAAGTAAGAGTACAAACTCTAAAGACGCCCCAGGGAGAACTGCTGGTACGATGACGTAAGTCTTCGAGGCACTAAAGGCCAGCGTGGTAGGGGGTTGGTGTTACGTTGGTTCGTTTGCTATTTGTATAGGCAATAGCATGATCAAAGTAGCCAAGCAACACGCGATGGAATACAGTTCCTAATAAACCGCTCTCGCGGTTAGTCCAAAAGACCCAAAGTTCATTTGTCCGACTTTTCGGCACAAATCATGCGAGTCAAGTGATTGTCGCGCTTCAGCAGTCCAAACGTTTGTTTAGAATGCTTGGGTGTTGGCAGCTAAGTCAGACCAAGTTCAGGACTTGATCCTGAAGTTGATCCTGAAATTGCAAATTCTGTTGAAATTGACAAAAGACTTTGTATCTTTGTTTGGTTTATTTTTGGGAATATACGAGGATTCGTTGACTTGATTATTATAAGAGTATAGCAGTGCAACGTTCTGTGTCTATATATAGGATACGTATAGTATAAATATCATTAATTTGAAGCTTAAGGTGAGGACGTGTTGCGTCTATGTCATGTAATGGGTGTGCTGCAATTGTGTCACTTGGGGGGTGGCTCAGTGAAGCGACCAAAATGATTGAATTGCGGATGATAAGAAATATGGATAGTTGGATTCTATGTTTGATGCATTTCAAGCTTAATTATCTCTCGTCTGTTTAATGGATTTTGCATTCATTTGAATATTCCATTTTACAATTTTATAAATGAATCTTTTAATACAAAAGTTTTTCATTTTTTACGACACAGTAAAATGTCTTAGACTCATTTAGATTTGGCGCTAGATGGCGCATAGTGCGTTGTACATTTCTTTCCCACAATTAATTTGTTTTTTTTTTGTTTTAATATATATAACTAAAATATAATTAATAATAAACTAAATAATTTTGCAACTTTTAGAATCAGAAACTTAGTTATTAATTAAACTACAAATTATTCATTTACATTGACATGACTTAATGACATGTGTTGATGACTTTTATTCAATAATATTAATTCCGTTTTATTTAGAAATTGTAACTTTTACACTGTTTTAATGAAATAGTTCAGAAATGAATAATACAACAAGGTCAATAACTTATTGAATGCTGCAAAACTGAAAGCTTCAGCAAAATGATAATTTAGTGGAAAGTTAAAGCAATTCATCGAATCCTGTCCATTAGAAACAAAGAGAGACCTAATGTGTAGATGTAATCAGGTTGACATTTGAACAATTGCGGGTCATTGTAACTGTGTCACTTCACTAAGTTAACAATGCAAAATTTGTGATTGAACGACAGATGTCGTTAGTGAGACACTAATGAAAACAATTATACATCGAAAATCACTCAAAACTTACACACACAATATCCGCATGTTGAAATAGCAAACAGTCTTTGCGAATTTTCGATTATGCCTTCCATTAATCGAATGATTCAGTTTTGGATCAATCAATAATGTCATAAGAAAAATTGTTACAAAGTTAAATTGACAAATTGAAGTGTAAAAGATAACAAAAATTATCCGAAAGTAATGTATGGTTGGTCAATAAGTTAGTTTAGCTTCAAATCTATAGAAACTAGAGACTAACATTGACCTTGTGTTATAAAATAAAAACTACGACGAAGACTGGCTTTAGATACACGTGTACCAATCTTTTTTATCAAAAAAAAAAAAAAAAAATAAATAAAAAAATAAAAAAAAAAAAAAAAAAAAATAAATAAATAAATAAAAAAAAAAAAGACTTGTTAGCAAATTGAATGTGCAATATTTGGTCTGTCTTTCGTACAGATTAGCGTTTGCTTTTGTAATAATGGCCAATATATCGAGCAATCGATAATTTGTGACGCTAAGAACATTTGCAAATGCAAACTCTGGGCAAAACTTTGCGCTTTATTTGCAGCAGCTAAAAGTAGGCCTCGGAAAAGTACTCACAATTTCAATATTTTCATTCATTCTAAAGGATTCATTCTAAAGGAAAGAATAAAAGCAGAAATTTGATGAAACTCATAACTTTTTGCGATAAAACGCAAAAGATAAAAAAAAAGATAAAAGAAACTTTGAATTGTAAATTGTACAATACCAATTAGTACTTTGAAAGTTAGTTTGGATATTGATTTTGCAATTCGGGATTTCTTTTTTAGTTTTCACTCGATTAATAAATAGAAATAATATCAAATCTAATGAGAGTTTGATAAATAAAGTTATTTACGTCGGCGGAATATTAATTCATTAGCGTTATAACTCATTCGCGGTTGAAACTTTTAATAGCTTAATAACAATTATGACTTAATATATATGAGAAATCAAATCAAAATCAGGGCATGGCTGAATAAATCATACGATGACCTGATATTATTAAGCTGCAAAATGTGCTGATGATTGGAAAAAACATTATCGATTATGCAGCAGCGATTATTTTTCATTTAAAAGATGTATAAAATAGCGAAGCCTTTTTTGCATTCATTTCAAAACCCGAACGAATTGTCAGAATATTCAATCAATAGGCTTATAAAGTGTTTGGCGCGATTATTGATTTTGAAATTGGTTTCAGGAGACTGTAATTACTTCAGAATTACGTGGATTACTTTCGCGTTGATTTAAACTATTTTTCTTTTTCCTTTAATTCTAACGTTTCAAATTAAAATGTTGAAAGTGAATTGAAATGGATGATATATCATTTTGTAGTTGATGATAATGTATTGCATTTGAGAAACTGTCATTTTATTGACCCATTTTTTAACTTGATTAACAGTCGATTCGATTGGATGACTTTACAGAGTTATTCTTTAATTAGAAAAAATGACACAAAAAAGAATATTAACTTGCTTTAATTTCACTAAAATCATTTAATGCAAGTATTTTTAATTTTTTTTTTCAAAATTCGTTGAAATATTCATTTGAATGTTTTCATTTTAACGAAATGAAATTTTGATGAAAAATGAAATCGAAAATCAAAATTTAAAGATTACTAAAGCAATTAAATGCGAAATTACTTTCTACAAACATTGATCGGAAACTATTAAAAAATAGATAACTAAATATAGTCAATAATTTTCTTTACAATATGTACAAAACATGACTCGACCCAAATGACTTGTTTGCTTTTTGTTCTCGATTATTATTAAATTATATTATTATTAAATGTTCTTTTGACTCTTCAAGAAAAGATTGCAAATTTAATTGAATGATAATTCAGTTTCATCGTAATTAAATTTGCAATTTTCAATTAAACATTTAAGATTTTGTACAGAAAAATTAGAATTTCATGCAATCGCATTGTTCGAATGAAAATAATACAAAAATGTATTAATAAATTACGCGTGATGTTTAAACATTCAGTAACCGAGTTGAATTATAGCAAACTATTCATACACTTTTCAAACTTCGACGTAAACTACGTATGGTTAATTATTCAATCATATTTTTTAAACTGTAGTTAATAACTACATAAAATATAATAATCCTGAACTTGTTATCCTTATTTTTAAACCACGTTTCATCAAAGTTCAAGAATTAAAGACAAGTAAAAAGTGCGCTTTAAAAGTTGCGAATAATTTAATTTATAATTAAACTGACTTTTAATGCCGCACTGCTCTTTAAAGGAAAACTGATAAAAAATACAACCTGCGTTGATTCAAATTTCTGTTCGATTATTTTTGTTTTAAATGAACTTGTCTTAACATTTTAATCACAATGTTCAATTACTTCAAAGTAATTAACATGAAAAGTTATTTTTTCAAGAAACTTTCTTTGAATTAAACCGAATTTCATTTATAGAATTAACAAATAAAAAATTATAAAAATAATATAAAACAAGAGAAAAAAAATTGTAAAAGTTAATATATGCCTGACATTTATGAAACAAAGCAGCTACTGAAATGCAAATATATACTTCTAAACAATAATTATAATTTATTCAAGTACTCAATTCCATACTTTTATTACATTTTGTTCAATTTGATTTGAATTATTTAGTACAACTATTTTCAATGACTATTTTTATAAACAAAACTTAAGTCAATAAAATTCAAAAGTATCAATAAATAATTAGATGCTTGAGCTAAGTGGTAAGTCATCGTAAAGCAATTTTTGCAGGATATGCGCATTCATTGTGACAAATGTCAGAACGTAAGAAAGAGTGGGAAAGGTAATAGTTGTGGCAACTTATGTTACTTTTTATAAGCATATAATATAGTATAACAAATATGTTCTACAAGCAGTCTTAACAAACGTATCATTAAATACTGACCTGTCAATCTTGACAGTTCTAAGAATTGCCTCATCCAAAATGATTATCTGATAATAAATCTGAAACAAAAAACAATTTCATTATTAGTTAATTTAAATTAATAATTCTAAGTTTGTTTTTTTTTTCATTTTGCAGATGAATGAAATGCAGATTAATGAAACATACGCCTTACTGACAGACTTTCCCGACTACGATGTTAATCCAGCTCTGATATCACATTAAGTATCCAAAAATAGTACATTCCGCAACTAGGGAAGAAAGTTTTCTTAGTTGCGGGCGATATTTTTTGTTACAAGTGCATCGAAAAGATCTTTTTTTTCCGAAAAGTGGGATGAAAGTGGCACTTTCTCTCCCGAGGGAGGAAACGTAACTATCTATCCCTAGGGATGAAAAGTGACTTTATCTCCCGAGGGGGGGAAAAGTAACTTTTTCTCCCAAGGGAGGAAAATTAACTTTCTATCCCTCGGGAGGAAAAAGAATCATTCATTACCTCTTTTAAGGGATGAAAATACTTTTACTCCCGCGGGAGAAAAAGTCCTACTTTCGTCCCACTTTTGAGGGAAGAGAAGTTTCGTTTTCGATGCAGAAAAAGGAATTTAATTTCATTTTGAATAATTATTAATACAAATGTCTTTTCTTTTTACAGACGATCGAATTTCAAAGTAAGCAAAACTGCGGTAGTTGTTGCAGTTCATCACGGAAAGCATAGGTATAACACATCCAGGACTCACAGTGCGGATAAAAGCCATGGTCATGGCAACGTTAATATTTGGTTGGGAGCGTGAGTACACTTGACATCATAATGTCGAAAATTGCAATATTTCTCAATTCACATTGGAATCGAACCTTGAACACTGTTTATGTCATTAATTATTATGCATCGCAGCTGCAAAAGTGCAGACCAATTTTGTACCTTAATTGCAAATTTCATGTCAAAAGAGTCAAATATTATTTTTTATAATTGGACATTTTAAGCTTGTCAATTAAACTTTCATGAACATTATATAAATTAAAGGTTTCTGAACAATTAATAATTAAAAAATACTGTTTACAGATTATATTTTGTTATTAATTATAAACATATGAAATATTCAAAATAGTTCAGTTCAAAGTTCAAATAGTTATTATAAATTATAAATATTTATTATTATTTTTAATTATTTTTTTAATTTAATTTAATTAATTAAAAAAAATAAAAATCAAAAAAATTATATATTTTATTGTAGAATTAATTTTAATTATATGACTCGTTAATTAAATTCCGTTAATAAAATACTTATTGCACTTTTACATAAAAAATATTGAAAAAAAATTATAACAACGTAAACCTGTAAATGTTCCATTGATAAGCCTAGTATTTTTATCATATATTAAAATTTAATATTCCACATAGTAAATGGATTGTATTGATTTATTTTTAGAGCGATGCTAAGCAGTGTAATAGTGGTTTTGATATTACTTTGTTACTGTTGTCATAAAAATAGTCAAAAGCATCGACCGCAAGAATATGTAAATAATAGTTTGCCACAAAATGCAGACATTAGCAATTTAGGAGTTTTTATGATTCCATCTGCGGGAGTGGTAAATATTGATACGAACACGAGAGCTTTCAGTCTTTTTTATTAGCCTTTATTACCACACCTTTATTAAGTCTTAAGTGCTTCCAATGTAAATCAATTTGCTAAATTTACACACTCGCTCACTGTTGCACGTCCTTAAAAAACGGCGATTTAAATGATGATGATTTATGACATTTTAATTAAGAAACAACTTTTATCTTCACATCCATTTTCATCTTAAATTATTCGCAACATAATTATAAACTTGCTTTTTATTTTAAAACATCCATTTATTTTCATCTCAATCAAATGAGAAAGAAATTACCTTATTAAACGTAAAATATATTCTTAATATATTCTTAATAAATGTTTAATATATTCACGATGTAATACTAAAAAGGTAAATTTGGAGCACTTTTTAAATAGATTAAATGCACCAGTAAATGTTCGGTTTTGATTTTTTTTTGTTTTTTAATGACTTTTTTTGTATTAAAAACTTTATTTAATTCATTCCCGATAATTAAAATTATCATCTTTGTACACTTATTAAATAAAATTATAGAAAAATCAAAACATTTTTTATCAGAAACGTATATTTCAAGTGAAATAAAGTAAAAACATGAAATTTCACCAGTGAATGTTTATACTCATTATTATGGTGGAGCATTTAAATCGTTTTGACAAAAACTGTTGAAACACACAATGTTTACAATTTTTTTCGGAATTGAGTTACTATTATTATGTTATCATTAAATATTACAATTACTTCATTACAAAAGACTATTCACTAGTGTCAGGGCATTCACTGGTGCATTTACACTATATTTAGAATATATTACGAATATATTGTTATAGAAAATTATATATTCAGAATATATTAATTACGGATGGACGATTATTTTTGAAAATAATCGATTATCGCATAATCGATTAATCAAAAAATAAAAAAAAATCGATGTCAATTAATCGATTTTACGTAATCGATTATATTAATTATATCGTCCATTGTCGATTGTAACTAATAAATTTTGAAAGTACACATTTTTGTACTTATTTCATAGAGCTTATGGCTTTATGACTTATTTATAACATTTATTATCACAGTAAATGTTATAAATATTTATAATTATTAATATGTATAATTTTTATAACTTGGGTAAATTTATTTATTTAATTATTTTTAATTTAATTATTATTAAAAATTTTTTGTGTGAATGTAAAATAGTAAGATACAGATCAATAAAAACTAAAGAATAAAATAACAAATATTTATTTTTAGTTTTTCTTTGTTATTTTATTTTATTAGTTAATTTAGTTAGTATATTTTAGTAATTTGATAGAATTCGCACTTTTAACTTATTGAATAAAAAACAAATATTGATACAAATATTGAATAAAGAAAATACAATTAATCGAAACAATATAATCGATATCAATAATAATTATTGTCCTGAAAATAATCGAATAAAAATAATCGATTATTTAATTTTAATATTCGATTATCAATAATCGAAATCACCCATCCCTAATATTATCATTATTATTATTATTATTATTATTTTTTTTATTATTATTATTATTATTTTTATTATCATTTGTATTATTATTATAAATTTATTGTGCCTCGAGTAAAACTCGCTTGACTGAAAAGATTTAGAAAGATTATTAATATATTTTTGATTTTGCTGGGGTATATATTTTAATCAATTGATCTGTTAATATTGAAATATTTATAGTCAGTGTTCCAACTTGACAATAAATTGTACATCAATACAAATATAATTAACGAAACAATTGAATTACACTTTATTGACGAAGTTATTAGATTACGTTTGTTCACTTATTTTTGTTTCCATTTGCAATTTTGTTAAAAAAAGCTCAGTGTATAATTTTTTGCTTATTTTTAGACAAAATAACTGATACTCTAAATTGAATTTGCAGCGCTGCAGCTTAGCAGCCGTTGACAGCGGCGAAACTAGATCGCGGCCGAGCACGCGAGGACCACCGCCTGCTTACGAGAGCTTAAATTTAAATCCAAGTTTTCTAACGGTGCAAAACGAGAAGGTGGAAAAACGAGAGGTCAGTCCGGTGCCTAAAAAGATGGCCAGCCACACTTCCACGGAATCCGAACTAGAAAAGAATTGGATTAACGACGAAGAACTGCCGACCTACGAAGTTGCGCTGAAGCTTGAAACGGATAAAGCAACTTAATTTTTGTTCTTTTTTTTCTATGCTTTTTTTCTATGGGTTAGCACTTTGTGATTATCTCTGGTGAATTTTCTTATCCGAACATAAGTGCCGCATCATCTTTTACGTCTAATTATTTTTGCACTGTATTGCATGTAATGTGATATATTATTTATATTTAATTATAACTTATTAAGTGCATTTCCGGTTTCTTTGCTTTGTCTATAAATAATTATTTGTAAGGAAACGTAATTATATTTTTCTGCAATATATGTTTTTCAGTAGTTGTGTTTTACTTTATTTTCATATATTTTTGTTCGTAAATCATAGGAATATATTTAATTGCAAAATTAATCATACAAAATAACCAAATAATTTATGTACTTAAATATATTTTACGTAATATTATAATTCGACGTTAAAAATACATTTGTCAATTAAAATACAATGCATTTCAAGGAAACGCATATTTAATTAAATGTAATCACCAGAGATTGTTAGTCTTAGCAATTTGTACAAAAATAATTTATTTAATTATTTATGTTTAAATATCTTTGTATTTTGTTATTAAAAATGAATAGTCGTGATGTAGAATTGTCGTTAAAGACGCATTTAAATAGTTGAAAACTAACAAATTTAGACTTTAAAATGACATCCAATAAAGTTAATACTTAAATCGAATATTAAATTAACTTATAGAATTAAATTGTTATATCTCGTAAAACTCACGAATTATTTATTTATTAATTATTACTGTATGTATATTTATGGCCGTTACATTTGTTACGTATATATACGATTTGATATAAATGTACGATTTAATGATTGTTATATAAATCATTTGTTATACACCGTATTTCTTCGTTTTCAATGAATAAAGTTTTCAATACATTCAATTATTGATTTATATTTGAAATATTTAAAACCAATTTATATTTATTTTCTACGATAATAAGATACAATAATTAATTACAATTTAAATTAAAATAATGCATAAAATAAATAGAAATTTAAATGATTAATTAATAATATTTATTATACATTGAAATGTATTTACTGATTGTAATCCATAATTTCATTCTGTTAAATACCTGATTAATTAATAAAGAATTGTCATGACATAAATTCTTTATTGGTTGATAAGTTGTACACTCATATCGTGGTCATCAATTAATTCATTGGTCTCAGTGGAATCATTAATTACATTAATTAAATCTTCTGCATTGGACACAGAAATGTTTTACGATGACGTTATGCAAACTGATAAATTGATAAAATTTTATCAATTTATCGCATAAATGTACAATATCTAACACTGACTAACATTAACAACGGTTATTTAACATTTTAACAAGAAACCAATTTAAGAAAAATCGTAAAATACAAATAACAAAGCTTTATTCCAGACGTTTTAAATAAAACGACTTTGGTAGTTACAATCATTTCTTGCAATTTGTATAAAAAATGTAAGAAGCAATTTTCTATATAATACTGATTTTTATTTTCTTTCATTAATTATAAGTCACAAAGGAATTGTTTAAAATAATGAACAGACTTGTTAATATTTAATAAATAATGATAAACTTGAACAACACAATGAGAATAAGTAGAATAATTTTGCTTGATTATTTTCAAGCTAAGAAACAAAGAAATGACAGTAATTAAATTCAAATCATGACATAGCCGAAACAAGTGTTGTTATCTTGTTATGTGAACTTTTCCTTTTTTTTAATGTTTGTTTCATTTATTGTAAATTGGCAAAATTTATTTTATGAAATGTTTAATATTTTGTATTAATCAAAATTATATAAATTGATATGAAAAGTATAAATATACATTTAAATTACAAATATATATTTTTATTATTAACATTAAGCAATTGAAAAGTCTTTAATAAATATTTTGATTAAATGAATAATTAAATTAATCAAAAATAGGAAGCAACGAAGAAAATAAAGACAAGAAAACTTGTATCATAACAATTTTAAACGATTCATCGAGTAGCACACTTGCTTCTATTATTGAATAATACTGTGGCGATTGAATTATAACAGGATTAACATACTTTTACATTCACCCCATTTGCATAACGTTATTTAAAAGTGATTACGTGCATCGTTTTATTAGCAAAACAAACAAACGATCGGGGATTTTCAAATCCTCAAATCGGAGCAACAAAAATCAATTTGACAAAAAAATGCAAAATCTTTCAAACCCAAATGTTACAAAGCAAAAAAACGCATTTTCATTAGTTAAAGATTTGTTATTCTGTCAAAATATTATGTTACTGTCTAACCTCGCGAAGTGAGAAAATTAACATTCGCGAAAACGAAAGAGACATTTAGCCTCGTTTCGCAACTAAGAAAGCTGAAACATTGTCTCACCGATATATCACGACAATTTGTTGCGAACGCTCCACGCGCTTGATTCCGTCAAACCAACAACAACAACAACAAGAAAAGCCACACAAAAGGCTTTGTTTCTCTTTCGCAGACTTTTTTTTTTTCTCACGTCACCCACAAGGCGGAGGCGTTCTCTTCGTAAGCCGCTGAAATTGTTGTTGTTGATGACAGGCGCTTGAAAGTTGTGGATAATTATTTTCACTTCATCGTCGTTATTCTTGTATTCTTGCCAATTTGTCTTCCATTCAATGTTGACAGTCAAAAACTTGCTCAAATCAGACTTCTTCGTGTTTAAAACGCGGAACACAAGATTTCGGAGCAGCTTGTTTTCTTCTCGATCTTCGGCTCGGCGCGACCAATAGCGTTGTCTATTCCAACCAGTGTTTCCAGATGTGCGGATTTCTGCTTCTCCCGTTTACATTCGTAACCATCGGCTCCTCCCCACTACTGCATCTCTCATGGAAACTAGATATCGATGCTCGATAGAGTAGAAGTCCTGAGTTGTGGACCGGAACTACTCTCGGATATTTTGATTAACGTCTTTGGTTTCTGTGTCTCGAATTACCGATCTGATGAGTTGCTCTGGATAACAGTTAAACAAATTCAATTAAACATTATATGTGTGAAATGAAATATTAGATTTGTTATTAAGAAGCGTTATGGAATACGAATTTTGGATCAATTGAGTTACTTTCTTTCACTTTAATACGAAGTATTGTAAATGAAATGATTTTTAAGGTTGCAAGGAAACAGTGTTTTGTATATGATTATTGTATGAATATTTAAAAGTGTAATTATTACGATGTCAACATTGTAAAAAAAATCAATACAAGTTATGCTGAATTACACTTTGTATTTTATATTCAAGCTTTTAGCTTAGTTTTCAGAGAAAGAGTAAATTTATATAAAATATTTGAAGGCAATGAATAATGTTAATAATTAAATGAAATTTGTTAATGTTGATAAGAAACTCCAATTGTACAAAATAAAATTATTTATTACAAGTTACTTTACGAAGTCACATACTAAATGTTGCTTTTTATTACAAGTACCTTCTTTATCTACAAATAAATTTGTTTCGCTTAAGGATTGTTAATAATCTCATTTGTTTTATTATTATCATCTTCGGTGATTTCTTGTTCTTTTTCTACATCGCTAGTTTTACCCTCCTCTTTATCTTCGCCTTCTTTATTACTGATTTCTCCTTCTTCAGCTTCTTCTTGTTCACTTTCCTTCGTTTCTTTATCCCCAATTCCATCATCATTTTTACTACAATTATCTTCCTTTGTTTCACCAACATCATTTACCTTTTCGTTGTTACTTTCTACATTTTCATTTTCATTTTCTAAGTCCGACTTATCTTTTACAATTTCGTCTTTTTCTTGACTATTTTCCAGATCTTTCATATTTAAACCCGATTCAGACGCCGAATTTGAGTTTGATCCATTGTCACTATTACACACAGACATTGTTGCTTTCAGTGCCAAATATTCCTGCACAGAACCAATCGGATGCACCTCCTCAGTCTTAGTTTTCTCCACTTCCTGTGGTTTTTCATCTTTCGTAGGATTGCTGGTAATTTTGCCCATCCTTTGTCTCTCTCGCAATCGTTTTCGAATTTCCGACTGGATTTTTGATTCTTTGATTACACTTTGAACATCGTCAGTCTTGTAATAACGTGAAACCCACGTTTCATTGCTAGTTTTCTCAGGGGATTCCTTCTTCTGCGATGTATCCACTTCCATGTCGTTTTCCATGTCATCCGGATAATCGTCCAAATCGATGATTTCTTCTGTCTCATCTATCACTTTTCTCTCAACTTTTCTCGGAGAATTCACAGTCTTAACTTGAATTTCATTTTTCTTTTCTTTTACTTCTTGACTTACTTTAACTTCTGACTCTTCAGTTATCTTTTTCTCATCATCCTTCTTCGATTCATCTTTTTCCTCATTCACAGCTTCCTCTTCATTTTCATCTTTCGTTTCCTTATTCTCTGTTGAATCATCCAACTTTTCCCGTGACTTTTTGCTACTCTTCTTTTTCTTCTTCTCCGCTTTATCTTCCCTTGGAGTATCAGTCTTTTTACTTTTATCTTTCGATTCTTTTGTTGTCTTGTGATTCGAATGTTCTTTCTTAGTCTTTTCCTCCTTTTCTCCCCCTTCTTTATCTTTACTTTTAGTAGTTCTGTTAGCACTTTCTTTAGATACTTTATCCTTTTTACTTTTTTCTTCGTTATTTTCCTCAACCTTATTTTCTGAACTTTCATCTTCTTTATTACCATCCTTGTTCAAATCCAAATTACTATCTGATTTGTCTTTCAAGTCGTCCTTTTTCTTCTGCTGATCCTTATCCTTATTTTCCTTCTTGTTTTCATCGCCATTTTCCTCATCATTTTCATCACTCGACAGCAATTCTATTATCGGTGTCGGCTGAACAACTAAAACTACATCCTCTTCTTCCGTTTGAGACATAATATTTTCCAACTGCTGCGAATTCAATTCATTAATTACTCGCTGCTTCACTAAAGATATCTTCTTATCCAATTCTTTTGTATTAGTTGCGCTACTTTGTCCATCCGATGTCGTTGGAATTACGTCTTCTTCTTTACGAATTAATGCTCTTATTGCTCTCGCTCTCATTTCCAACTCCAACAAATCCAATAAACTGTCGCCTTCTTTCTCTTTTGCAGTCTCCTTCTCCCCTTCGACTTTTATTTTCGATTTCACTTTGTCTTTTGGCTCGGTCTTTACGTGGCTCTTGCTTTTATCATTTGCTTTTTTATGCGATTTGCTTTTAGTTTTGCCTTTCTTCGCATTTGATTGACCGTCTTTTTTACCTGATTCATCAGATAACCATTCTTCAGTGTCTGATATTATTTCTAGTGATGGACCTAAAAGTAATGAACATGTCAGTTTTGGACACAAATATTTTATTAAGGAGGTTCACTCGACTTATGCAAAAAACGATAGAATTGAATGAAACTTCGCCAGATTGTTAATTATAAAGAAAAAATGATACATCAAAATGTTCCATTTTTTGGAACATTTTTGACCATGCGGTTGTAAAGTAAATACATATAGAAAAAAAAAACATTTTAACATAGGCTCTTATGGCAGTTTCATGTAAACAAAAGAAGAAAACCATTTAGAAATTATAAAAAAATATAAAACATCCTTTAATGAGTCATTTAACATTTCAGAAATATTATTTTTCAATAACATAAAAATAGACCATTGGACATTTTTGCAATCTTTAAAAACGTACTTCATTTCACACTTTTATCAACAAATATTCTAATAAATTAATCGTTTTTATATTTTAAAATATAAAAGCGATTAAAAAAAGCCAGAACTGCACTCGGTTTGGTACTCTAAATAACGCATAACTGTCGCGCTAATTCTTTTGAAGGACGAATGAAACTCTTCGATTCAATTATAACACCAACATTCTTATATGCGTCACAAATTTGGGGTTTGAGATATACAGATGAACTGGAAATATTACAATCAGAATTCCTTAAAATTATGTCCTCTCCACTTGGCGACGGACATATCAGAGAAATACTGTTGGGTCTCCCAATTTAACTCATTATTATACCCGATTGATATGGCAAATGTATGGTCAAATTTAACTGTTGAATATTGGCGAGAAATGAAACCACAGGCTCTGAATAGGCTTCGCCGCTATTTATTATTCTCCGACCTAATAAAATACGACACCTCACATTCACTTTCATGCAAAATTCTGCGAGAAATTGAAGATCTGCTTCCCAAATACATTTCTGAAAGAAATCAAAATGTACGATTTGCAATATGTACAAAAATGAAACTCTGTATCATGTACTTCTGGAATGTCCAGTTTATAAATCTTTGCGCTTACACTATTTACAAATGTTTACGTGCCAAATCTCAGTCCATCCCTTAACTGTGATTTTATCCTCAACAACTTACCACATATTTTATACCATATATTTGTCAAATTTTCTGCGACTTAGAGCGTTTTTACGCAACGAATGACTTTTATTTCAGTGATTGTTCTTTCCATTTCTTTTATTTGTATTTTTATTTAGTTATATTTTTGCGTGATATGTAAATGTAAAGCTCCATTGTATGGGAGATTTCCTAAGCAATGTAATTGATATAATAATAAAAATATATTTAAAAATAACATTTTTTAATTTATTAAACAATATTTTGTGATAAAAAAAATAATTTATAAAGAAAAAAAAGTGTTTTTAAGGGCATTTAAGACATTATAAAAATAAAGTAATTCCCTCCCCCCGTACGGGAGTGAACCTCCTTAAATTACTCTTACGAAATGTAAAAGTAAAAATTGTTATACCTGAATTGTCCGATTCATTTGTGTCAGACGATTCTATCATTGGCTGTGCATTGATTATAGAAATAATGCGTTTTTTCGACATACCACTTAGTTCATTTGCACATAACTCTTCTAATTCCTTAAAATCCATTTTCTGCAAAAATAACAACAATATTGGAATATTAATACTTTAAATACTACAAGAATTAAATAAATTTAATATTAGATAATATTTGTTTATATTAAAATTATATTAATTAATTTTAACAGCATGATAATAATAATTTGCAATGTTTTAAAAATTAAAATTAAATAAAAATAAAAAATAATAATTTGCAATAATTACCTTAAGTGTTTGTGGTAACATCATTCGAATTTTTTCAGCCTTCACAGACTTGAAAAGTTGGCTTGCCAATTCTTTACGATTTGACAGATACTCCTTAATCGACTTTAAATCCCGTGCATCCGTTTCTTCATCGCTGGACGAATCCGAGGAACTGTATGAACTTGAGATCTATTTTATAATAAATAAAAATAATGAAATTGCATAAATAAAAATAAATAAAAAAAATTATATAATAAATATATATTTCTTAGATATTAAAAATATATTCTTAAAATTATATGCCAAACCCTTTTATTTAATTTTATTTCACTGTTACATTTCATTTTAACTTGTCAAAATCAAATTTAAGGTTAGAATATAAATAATAATAAATACCTCGTCTGAGCATTGATGTTTTCTCGCTCTAAACCGTTTGATTGACATTTTTATTTAAGTTATTACCAGTAATGTCTATTAATAATCGCTGTATTTATTAACATACAAATAACTCTGAACATCACCGGAATAACAACAATCCATGTATTGTTGACTTTTAAACGGGTGTACAGTAGCGCGGGGGCAGCACTTTAAACGTGTCATGTGTTACAGATAGTATTCGCCTTAGCTCTGACTTTTTAAGCAAAATGATTTGTAAATAACTTTGTATATTTTGTATTATATTTTATACATTTAATAATTAACATAAAATGGAAAGATCAAAACACAAAATTTGGTAAGTCCAACTAAATTTATTGAAATCATTGTAAACTTCATAATATAACCTACAATTTTATCTACACGATTACAAACAACAACAATAATAACAAAATTTATTATAATTGTACTTAAATATAATTTGTTTCTTCAACAATTTTAATATTCTACAAAGTAGTATTAATAGTTTTATAAAATATTTCGTTTCATTTTAATTCATTATTTGCAATAATTTCATTTCAATTGTATGTAAATTACTTATAATTGCAGTTAGTCATAGATTTTAAAATATTCAAGGTTTGATCAGATAAAATGATGATGCATTTGAATATTGTAATTTTAGATAATATTGTCAATGAATGCAATTTTGATATTGTTTTTCTATTTTCAGTATGGTCTCTGACTTCTTTTATCCTAACATGGGAGGTGTAGAGGAGCACATCTTTAATTTATCACAATGTTTAATTAAAAGAGGTCACAAAGTTGTCATCCTGACTCACGCTTATAATGATAGAATTGGAATTCGTTACATGACGAACGGATTAAAAGTAAGTTTGATAAGTTATTTTTGTTGAGTTAAACTATCGTAAAATATAGTAGTATTTGACATTTTATTAATGGATTTTCATTTTTTTTTCTTAATTTCTTAATTGTTTTAAATTTATTTTCAGGTCTATTATTTACCAATCAAAGTATTTTACAACCAATGTGTTCTTCCAACTATGATGTGTTGCATTCCACTTATTAGATATATTTTTATTCGAGAGCAAATAGAAATTATACATGGACATTCAGCATTTTCCGCGCTTGCTCATGAAGGCATGTTGTTAGGTAGACTGATGGGCTTAAAGGTAATTTAAACAGCCTGTACCAATCAATAACTAATTACATCGCAATATACAATTCTATACATGAAAAACAAATGTTCAATTCATTTTATTTTTATTATTTTATTCGTATGTTATATATTTAAAAAGTGACATAAATTGTTCCAGAATAGATTTTGTCTTTGATTAGTTTTATAGACTTTAATAATTAAGGTAAATGTAAATAATAAGTATTTCGATAATTTATTTTCTATATATGAATATGAATATGTCTTTAAAAATAGCTAAAATTAGATAAAATTATTTTTGCAGACAGTATTTACAGATCATTCGTTATTTGGTTTCGCTGATATGTCAGCGATTTTAACAAATAAATGTTTACAAATATCATTATCTGACTGTAATCATTGTATTTGTGTGTCTCACACTGGAAAGGAAAATACTGTTTTAAGAGCAAAAGTTCACAAAAAACGGGTATCTGTGATTCCTAATGCCGTCGATACAACAATGTTTACTCCAGATATAAGTAAAAGAAATAATGATTTTAGTAAGTACCTTTTTAGACGTATAAAAGCATAATATTTCATTTGTTCGCAGTAGCAATTTGTTCTTTCTATCTTTAATTGTTTTTGCAGTAACTATTGTTGTGATATCTCGACTAGTGTATCGCAAAGGAGTTGATCTCTTAGCGCGAATAATACCAAAAGTATGTTCAATGTACAAAAACGTCCATTTTATTATTGGAGGCGATGGTCCAAAGCGATGGCTAATAGAAGAAGTGCGCGAACGAAATTTGCTTCAACATCGAGTTACGTTACTTGGTAGCTTAGAACATTCCCAAGTAAAGCATGTTTTAAACAAGGGTCATATTTTCTTGAATACTAGTCTAACGGAAGCATATTGCATGGCAATTGTAGAAGCTGCTTCGTGCGGGTAATATTTCCTATTAACATTTTACATTTCCAAAGTAAAACTTAAATAAAGATAATGAAATATACAAAATGGTCTTTTATTTCTTTTCTTTACAGATTGCAAGTGATTTCGACCAAAGTTGGTGGCATTCCGGAAGTTTTGCCGCCAGATTTAATTTATCTAGTTGATCCAACCGTCGATGCTTTAGTTGAAGGCATCGATACTGCAATAAAAAATTTCAAATCCGGAAACATTGTTTTACCACACGAAATTCATCGAAGAATAGGAACATATTACAGCTGGTTTAACGTTAGTCAACGAACGGAAATTGTTTATAACACAGTCGCGGATGAGGAAAAAATTAACATAGGTCAGCAACTGATGAATTACATGAACGGCGGAGTGTTGCCATACCTTTTGGTTGTATCGCTGTGTTATATTATTATACAGTTACTTGAATATTTGGTGCCAAGAAAGGTATTTATCGTATTATTGACAATTTATCAGCAAAAAATGATAGTTTATAACAAATATTTTGTCCTTTTCTTTCAGTATATAGACATAGCGAAAGATTATCGGTATTCTGAACATTCACATAATAACAGACAATCATCGAACAAGGAAGAATCGAAACAAAATACTCATACGAGACCAAATGAAATGAAACGAAAAAGTCCATAGAGGGAAAAGGCCAGTCAAGTCTATTTCTGTTGTTAAGAGTGAGATTTATAAAAAAAAAAAAGTTAGTGTCTAGTCAAATTAGACATTTTGTTAAATTACCGAGTTCGAAGAAATAAGCGCATTTTTACGTTGTTTTCTAATAAATGCATTTTATTAGTTTTCTAATAAATGCATTTTATTAGAAAATATAAAAGTCTTCTGTATTTTGCATTACACGTATGCATTTGGAATTATTTATTATGAAATTGCATTGTACGAAGTTTTATATTGTTTTATACTTTGTGGTACTTTTAGAATCAAAGTTATATTGAGTTACAAATGCTGTAATTTAAAGAATCGAAGCGTTGAATAAATAAATTGGTTAATAAAAAAAATTCATCGTTGAAAACTTAAATTACTTAATTTTATTTTAAACTTAAATAGTATTATCGAATTTAAAAACCGCAATAAAAAAGAATTTAGTTCAAGGCGAAACTTTCATATCGATTTAAATATATGAAATGTGACTTGAACACGTTTTACGTATTTAGAAAATAATAACTAAACAAAAATGTTACAAAAGATATAATTTATTATTAAAACATTACAGAGTAAGGTTTTTTTATGAGTAATTGCTTATATTAATGTATTAACAGTTGAACAATTGATTTTGTGGTATTTTAATATCCTTAAAAACTAAATAAAGCTGAAGAATAGTAACTTTCACGATTGAATCATAAAAGTATATCAACATTAGTGAAATATTGGTTTTGAAATGTGAACATTGAGAGAATTCATTTACAAAAATGTACGTTTACATATTGCTTATCTATATACATGACAGAGATATACTTAGAGATGATAAAATTGGCAAAAAATAAGTTACTTTTTCTTGCGACTAGCACAGTTACTTCTTTTACTTTTGTGGTGATTTTTATTTCCCTTTCCATGTCTTTTTTCTTCATTTCGTCCGTTTCTGACGTTGTCATTAGTGCCATCATCAGAGTGCAAAGATTTTTCTATAATCATAAATATTTTAATTATTAAGCAACCGTTTAAATTATTTAAACTTAATTTTATGTCATTTGAATATTCTTTTACCTAATTCAGTGGAAGCGTAAGTTGCTTGTCCGTTCTCTCCTTGGGTGTCCATGTCTTGAAAAGGAAACTTAATCATTAATACTTTTAGATACTTAAAAAATACAAATCTAGTTTTTCATTAACAATTTTTACATAAATGAATAAAAAATAAATTCCGTCTACATTCACTATAAAGCACCTTTTTCAAATTAAAATTATAACATATTAATATTTATAATTAAGTTCAAATATTATAACATTATTGATGAATATGATTAATCTTTATTGTTAATTTTGAATTATATAATGTTAAAGCCCACGTGTCCGAAGATTATAAATAGTTAATAAGCGATGATGTAAAATGATTTGTTTACATGGAATGGGAAATCAATAATCTTATAAAAATAAATGTTAGTGTTTCAATTTAATATTAACTCAAATTCCAAATGTGCAAAATAAAAATACACATTTTCAAGTTCAAATATAAAGCAGTTTCGGTATATTAAGAAAGCATAAAACTATATTTTATAATATAAAGCATTTGCATTTTGTTTTATTTTTTTTTTTTTAATTTAATAAAGCGATATAAATTGTAATAATCGTGCCTACGAACATTCGCATAAAGACACTCACATTTGATCGGGGTACCAGATCTTTCTGGTGAATCGCTCGTAGAACTGATTGGAGAATAAAATGTAACATCTCCATCAAACGCTAACTTCTCAGGCGAATAATTTCCCGTGGAGTTAACCCGCCCTGGACTCGCGTCTCTGTTTTCGAACGGTACGTTCTCAATTGTATTCTGAGAAATTGGTTTGAAACATTTATCGACCACTAATTTGCTCTAACGATTTAAAGTAACAAATCACTTGCCCCGATTCAAGTATTTATATATTAAATATTATCCCAAATTCGCGAATTATTATTTAAGTCCGTTTGTATATATTTTTCATCAGATGAGCGAAAAATGCAAGGTTTTCTTAACTTTGAACAAAATCAATGAAAACAAGAGTAATTTTAAAATATGTACAAAACTAGCATTTTATGCACGAATGATGAAAAACAGGAAGTAAATTTCGCAAATTTACCTCAAATATTTCTTTGTAGGCTTCGTCTCTGAGTTCTTTAACTTCCGTTTGAGAGATATCAACTTCATCTTGATCAGATTCCGAATCCGATGATTCATCTTCGGAATCGGCTTTTTTCAGTTTTTCTTCGTCAATCTAAAAACATAACATAAATTAATTTCAAAATAATAAAAGCTGAACTAAATTTTAAAAAAAAAAAAAAAAAAAAAAAAAAAAAAAAAAAAAACAAAAAACTTACAGTGAAATCTTCATCTTCGCTGTCTTCCTCCGGTAACAGACTATCCTTAAGAATTTCTTTTTTGAACGTTTCGTACGTTTGATCATTGCACTCAGAATCTTCAACTGTCGTCGTCGATTTGTCCGTCTCTTCTTTCGTTGGTTCAAACTAAAATTGAATTACAATTTTAATAAAAAATGAGTTTTATATTTACAATAAAGAACATTATTAATAAACAAAACAAACACAGAAACAACAAAGAAACATTTATGTATTTAAACTTAATATATTAGACGATTGAATCAAATATTTAGGTAAAGAGTACCTCTTGAAATGAACCAACGAGGATTCTTGTCGGAGGAGGTGAGTGGGGATTTGTGTTCACACGCAAACAAAATAAAGTGGATATTGTGAATTGAATTGATTGAAACAGGCTCATCTTGGCTTTCCGTATTACTTCGTCTTTTCCCTAAGCTCATTATTAACATTTTCCTTATTTCAAAACACAAAACATACAGTCTATTACATACAACTTTTATCTTCTTAACGTTTACTTTTTGTTCGACATTCTCCACCTTATTCACATATTTCTCGAATTCCTTCATTCACAGTTTTCACATTTTTATTCCCTTTTCATTAACATGAGAAAAGTAACAAAAAGTTAAACGTTAATAAGATGAGTAAAATTCACAATGACTATTAACAGTAAGTCATGCTACACAAACGACCTAAAATTATTCGATTACCTGTTTCTCTATTATAACTTTAAGGCCACGAGATTTGATGGTCCTTAAGCGGTTGCGAGCTTTTTGCATTGATTCAATCTGAAATAATAATCATCGTCAGAATTAATATAATATTTAAGTTAAGAATCACAGAACTAAGTTTGGGTAAGTTACTTTTTACAAGTAATTGAGTTAAGATGATTCTTCAGCTATGTAAGAGCAAAAAGGATAGAGCTAATGGTGACTCCATTAGTGGAAGAGAGAAGCAGTGAATTCGATTGAAGAAATCACCTTAAGTTACAAGTTAGTAACTTTTTTCATATTTTGTTTATACTAAGTAAACATATGTTAAAATTGCCTCTCTAAATTTAAATAAGTGAAATTTCACTTATTGAAAAAGTCAGAAAAATAACTTATTTAGAAAAAGTGAATTTTAACTTATTAAAAAAGTGAAACATTATTTATTATTAAAATAATATTCTTTTATTATATAATTTATATTTTATAATTATATTACTTTTTTTATTCTCTTTTTTATTTTTATATTATATAATTAACATTTTAGTGAAAACATTCTATTTCTCCGAGAATCGAACTCATGTCCTCAAAGTGATAGTCCGATGTCTTCTCCACCATACCAGTCTATCACTTAAAATGCGAAATTTTTTACTTTTTTCAAAGTGTCAAATATTCTTCGCTTATGAAAAAGTAGTTTTCCACTTTTTGGAAAAGTGACTTTTCTTTCACCTATGAAAAAATAAACTTTTTCACCTTTTTGTAAGTGAAACATTTTTTTCACTTACGAATAAGTGCAAATTTTGACTTTTTTTGAAGTGAAAAAATGTTTCACTCAGTAAATAAGTGAAATTTTCACTTATTCAAATTTAGAGATATGAGAATAAAATAAATGTTTTCAGTAAAAATATACAAATTTATTTGAATAAAAACTTAAGTTACAGTTACTACCCAACCTTGCAAAAGATATACAATATTTTATATTTACCATGTCGTTAGGTCCGATTTGTGAGCGACCCAACAAAAATGCTCCGATGTTAATTGTGATTCTTATTACTCGCAAAATAACTAACGTTGGCAGGAAAAGCACCCATGGAAGTGGCTTCACTAATTCAGTCGATGTTGCAGCTTTTCCGTGTTCGTCTACTTAAAATGAAAAAAGCAAATAAAATCAATTCAGCAGATGGATCTTTTTAACTTTTCGAACAGAAAATGACTTTTTATAAAGTAAAACTGTTGATCTTTGATAAAGTAAAAATGCCATTGAAAACACAAAATTACCTTGTGTCGTGTCTTGAACCGGAAGACTCCATTGTACGGACTTCTCGATGACCCAAAGTGTGCGGTCAAACAACTTTAAAACACTTTGACCAAGCGACATCTGAGATATGAACTCCAGTCCCGAGACGATCGTGTTTTCGACAACATTTGATATCTTGCATGATATCTGCAACAGAATCCGGATACGAAGCAAGTCGATACTTTGATCTTTAACATCAACAGTCGCAACAATTATCAAAACTGACGTAACTTACCGACTTGCACGATGTTTCATTTGATGTGGACATTATAAACCTATCGAATAAAAATCCTTTGAATTAAAGTAACAAAAAAAAAGTAATTATTATAACAGATAAAAAATGGAACAAAAATAGAATTTCACTGAAAGAACAATTGGATCTCTCTTCCCGTCAAACCACGTTCTCAATTGACGAGATTTCGCAGCAATTATTATCAACTCGAGTTACGTTTCATGCAAGAAAGAAGACAAGAAAAAGTGTTGAATTCGTCGTCTCGTCATTCTCCTTCATACCATTTTCCCCATCGCTCTGTCACAACATTATCACCATTTATGTTTACAATTTCTCGTTATCGTGTTTTCCTTTCGAACCGGTGCCTTCGTCTTTTTCTTCGTTACTATCGCTAATGAAACCAATCAATTATCAACGCAAAAGCATTTTGTTTCGATTAATCTCGGCTAAATGTCGTCCGAAAACGAGCACAAGAAGCTAAAAAGACATCGCGACAAATTTGGAATTTGATTTTAAGTTCACTCTGCAATTGAACTTAAATCGCACTTTGGATTGCGTCAATTCTGATTAGCCACGCAGATTAATATATTTTTGTGCGCAATGTTAGCAATTATGCCTTTCGCATATCAAAACAATTTGTATAGGTGAAGACGTTAGATTATCTTTTTCAAATTTAAGAATCAAAACATTTGCACTTTTTCAAATTTTGAATTCAACGTTACAGTGTTTGGACTGACTTTGAGGTCTTTATATAATTTGAATCATTTTTCCGAATCAAACTGTTTCATATTCTAGAAGAATATTCGTATCAAAATTCTTATCAACAATTTATAAATAAAATCTGTAAAATAACGAATTATAAACTCTGCTATGCGAAATTCAAATTTGAAATTAAATTGGATATTTTAAGCACACGAGGAAGATGCTTTCATATATATTTATATATACTTTCATATATTTTTCATATTTCTTGAATGAAAAGTGTCTTTTATCACAAGAAAGCGAAAAAGCTTTTTAGAACTTCTTCACTTGTTCACATTATTATACTCAACTGTTTGAAATATAATACAAATTGTTCTTCGAAAAAATTTATATAATTTTATGTTTCGTTGAAAAGTATTGCAGGTATAGATAAATGGACTTCGCTTCTTAAACTGCATCGTTCCGGCACCGAATTCAAATACAGATATAACAAAATCACTTATCGAGCTGAACGTTATCTTGAAAATTGTATATTATGTAATTTAATTATTCGCTAGAAACTGACTTAGATGCGATGAATATTAATCGCAAGTTTGAACTTGATCAATTTGTATTAAACAATGATTTGTATTTGAATTTCACAGTTGATAATTTGTAAGCGATGATATTAAACATTGAATCGCAGTTTGCTGGAGTTGATAAGAATTTTGTAAATTGAACACGTGGTTGGACGGTTTTACAAACGAGACAATGTGATAATGAACAAAATGGCAAAATAAATACCCCGCAACGGTTGATAATCGATTAACAAACTTGAGAGGTGAAAATATTGCAAGAATCGATAAAACGCGTCGGAAAGCGGATTGCGACTGAAGGCTGTTGGTTGATGATGAATCAAATCGGCGGATTTCTGAACTTTGAAAAAGTGGGGACCCGTGTGTTTCTTGTCCGAACGGACACACAATAATTTTAATCAAAATAAACAACAGGTCGTGAAACGTCGATAAACAACCGAAATAACACTCGCACGATGAATTTCAATGTACAATTTGAGTATGAAGGAAAAAGAAATTTGGTAATAAATTTGCCATCTTTTCTTTTCCTTTTTTGTCGAAAAACATTTATTTTTGTTCATTCTTTTGAAGACAAAACAATATCAGGCATAAAAAAATAACGCATCGTTTTACAGTAAAAAGAATCATATATAACATTCATCTTCATTTGTAGTATAAAAAATATATACGAACATACGGTAGATTGTTACAAAATTGAAATGAACCGTTAAAAGAAGTTAAATACTCGATCTTTGACTCGACGATAGATATACAATTTACAGTAAGAAAAAAAAAGAAAAAAAATCCATTTTATATATAAAAAGCAACGAGATTTTGAATCCCGATCGTTAAACGTTCGCATTGGATTTGAATAACAGTGCAAATAGTTTTTATATTTTTCGTGTTTTTTCACTTTCTCGCTTTTTTCCTTTTTTTTTAAATCATTTTTTGTTCACTTTTAATAGCTTGGTTCCCATTCACTCGTTAACATTGTCCTAAAAAATATGGCTCAAGTGTATACAAAGGTGGGAAGTGATCACAAACGCAGATTTGAATTTGTCGAATAAAAATGGCTGAACACTTTGACGTATGCATTTTTCTCCGCATTTCTTGTTCGTCGATATTACAAATCAAAGACTTTTTGTTAACGCACAATTTCTTTCGGCTATTTTCGTTTACTTTTTCAGTATTCTATAAGACTCTGCAATAGAATACAACAAAATGATTAGTGGGAATATTGACATGTTTGTGTGTTACGTGTTTGTAAACGTGCCAGTCTGAGTGTTCGAATCGCGCCTCTTTTGCTTTGATTCAATTTTATTTCATTTCTTCGACTGATTTTACAGAAAAAAAAAGACAAAACATTTTCAGTTGTTTGTGTTTTGTATCCAGAATGTTCGTGTAACTTCATGAAGACAATGATATCGAAGACATTTATTAAATTTCGCTCTTTTTTTTCTTTCGTATTAGTGAATACGCAGCAACAAGGCGTAGTACACGTGTGCATAAAAATATATATGTCAACATGTGTCGTTGTATATACACTGAAACGGCGTCGGCATATACGATTCGGCTTTACTGTTGCTTACATTCGGCTGTATTTTCCTGGATGTTACGCTTAATTGAATCGTTACCACCCTCAAGGTCATCGATGTCATCATCATCATCGTCCTCATCCTCTTCCTCCTCTTCGTTCTCCTCTTCTTCCTCATCATCGTCATCTTCTAAAGCTTCTCCTGCAAAAGTTTAAGTTTTGATCCTTTTACAATATTAGTTTTAATATTCGTCGCGTGCTTTGGCATCGTAATCAAATGTTGTCAAGAAAATTGATCTCTAATTTGATGCAAATAAAATTACCCGTGTAATAAAGAACGGCTCGCTGGATAATGCGATCTCTTATGTAATGTCCAATTTCAAAATCAGCGTTCAAAATGTCCTGGATGTCTTCGTCGATTTCATCTATGCCTTCAGGAGCTGTTCAAAAGTTTGATTGATTAATTTCAAGATGAAGGAAATGAATTTAACTGTTTTTTGGCGATTTGTACGTACCATTTGGAGGGTTGAAGTAATTGAAGAACGAATCACTTTGAACAGTTTTTGTCACGGTACGTGTTGATCCTTCCGACCTATGTTTCTGATTCTTCTTCACAACTTTCAACGTTACGTTCTTTCCTTTCTTCCAGTCAATCACGCAACCCTTTTTAGTGATAAAAATAATATAAATTAGTAATGAATTGTATGTCTTATTCATCATTTCAATTACATAATTTAAAATATCTCTTTTATATGTAACACAAAAATACATTTAACTTGCAAATATTCATTGTTAAATGTTGTTTATTATTATTTATGTAAAACACAGTACAGCTGATACCGATTCATATTATTTAGTCATTCATGTGAAGTGAAAAAAGTATGGTTGTTAATCACACTTACTGTTACATCTTAACATACTAAAGCATAAAAATTTTGATATAAAATATCTATGTTTATAAATGTTCAATCTTGTTTATACATTGCAAACTCAAGTAGAATCCGCAAAATAACACGCTTGAATATTATCAAAATGTCATGTTTTTACGATATCTTGAGAAATAAAATGTTCAATCTTAACTAAATTTAGAAGTCAATTTAACGATTATTTATCAATCATTCAATCTATTGAAAACTCAGATATATTATTTATCAAAACTGATGTGACGTGTTTAATGGAATATGAAAATTTATCATATAAATTCATTGCTCCGAAATTAAAATGTACCTTCGTTCTAACAATTTCTGGACCCTCGTAGCTAAATGGATCTTTTTCTTCCGGTTGGAAGTTGATTATATATTCCTTTGTTAAAACTGAATTTGTAAAATATTTGTTTGGAGAGAAATGGAATTCAAGTTTAAAACCCTAAAACAAAAGAAACATGTAATTACAAAACAGGTTAATTTGTTGAAATATTATTTTTGAATAATTTTGTTATAAATATCAAAATAAAGATACTAACAGTATCAAGATATTCGACTTTAATATCGTATAAATGTTTCAAAATTGGTTCATCGTACGGTTGGACCATTTCAGACAACATTTGAACATTTTTGAATATTGTCAACCAAAAGTCGGGAATCCCCTTAATATTTTCTTCTTCTTCCTTCTTTTTCTCAGCATCTTCCGGTCTGAAATTAAAACGAAAATTAATGATTAATTATGTAATTTAGAATCTAATAAAAATTGATTAAAAAGAAAAGAAAATAAACAACATTTTATATATACTAACTCAGGTTTTGCATTTTCATCGCCTTCAATTTTAACTTTCTCTTGTACTTTATTAGCAAGGCATTCTTCGTCGTCGTCACTTTCAACGATGCATTCTTCATCAGTTGGCTCGTATTCTCCAGTAATAATTTTTGCTCTCTTATCATAATATTGTAAGTGTTCCTTGTAGTACTTTGCTTCTAATTCGTGCAGTTCTTGATAAAACCGACTTTCCACATTAATAATCGTTAGTTGCAGTTGTTTCAGTGCTTTGATTCTACGAGAAACTGGCGCTGGCGTTTGTAACATCTAAATTCAACAATTATTATTTAAAAAAACTGCGCAATAAACATAAAAAAAACAGCAATATTTTTAAACATCATTTATTAAAAATTGTTGTTCATATTTAAAATTAAATAAATGGATAATGAAATGAATTTCGAATTATTTTTGTCTGAAGAAGGGGATAATGATTTTGAAAGTAAAAGTTGCGAATTGAAAATGGAACTGAAGCAATAAAAGAAATGAATTTAAATATCTGAGAATGACAAGATAATTTTATTTCCATGCATTGAACAGAAAAACATTGAATTTTGCATATCACAAAAGATTGAATTAAATACAAAAGAAAAGTTGACGAATGGCTAATTGTTTAATTCGAATTGGAAGCAACTTTATTTGTTTGTGAAATAAAGTTGTGCTTTGTGTTTGACGAATACCTGATGTGTCAAAAAAGACCATTTTGCAACACGCGACTTGTCATCCTCATCTCCAACGGACTGATCCATATCGCTAGTTTCAGATTTAATTTCAGGTTCTTTGGCCATTGTACTAAAATCGTTTAGAAAGAAACAAAAACTCAATACAAAATTACGTTTCTATTAAATTATACAAAATATACACAACAACAAAAAATCAAACTATTAGAAAAACAATTTTTTTTTAATAATTGAAACAT
>JABFPJ010000761.1:0-33751 GCA_022817425.1 Gryon sp. ZL-2020 | reverse complement strand
AAACGGCAATGGATTTGGATTTTTAACGACTCCTGTAGTAATACGAAAATCTTGTTTGGATAAACCTGTCGTTAGTATATAAAATTTAATACATTTTTTTAATTAATTAATTAAACTTTTAATTATTAATAATTATTCAAAGTCTTATTTTTCAAAACGTTTATCGATAATGTAATATATATTTTGTTCATGAATTTTAAGGTATTCATGTCTGACCAAGAAGGTCACGCTATAGTTATGTGGAATGGAAGAAAAAATGTGTTCAAAAGAAAGAAAGTTGAGATAAATAATGGTCCTAAACGAAATAATATGATAATGAATAGAAATGAGTCTTTTGCAATGCACAATGGTGCAATTGGCATGGCTTTAACTTCTACTAGACAAGGATCTCATAAACTTTGGCTTTATCCAAGATCGTCGTTCGACTTAACTTCCGCTGACGTAAGACCATGGCTTGAAAGTGACGATGGAAATCTAAAGTATTCAACTGTCAGCGATATTTTGCCATCGCAACCACTTTCAATCGCAAGTACACAAGGCAGACTCCTCTTTGCACTTGAATCATCAATTATTTGTTATAATACATGCAAGAGACTAACGAAAAATAATTTGGTAGGTTTTGATTGTATATATATAATTATTTATTTAAGTATTAATATTTTAGACGAGTGACATGCAATTGCGCCAATGACCTTTTTTTTATAAAATATTGTATTTTGTTGTATTCTACATCTAAAAGACGTAATATCTTGTATAGCAAAATTTTATAATAATTGATATATTAATATTGTTATTTTTACAGGTACCAATTAAATTAAGAACAACAACATTTGAATTAATAAATGGTATCAAAGTAGTACTGAATGACGAAATTTATGTATTTGTAAAGCATCGTAAAGATGGTAATTTTAATGGTTCGAATATGAGTATATTAAAAGGAAATTTATCGTCATTAGTTAGAGGAACTACGTGTGAGATTTAAGTATGAGCGAATAATAATCAATTAGAAATAAAAAATGTGATGTTATATATGAGAGCCTATTTTATCCTGTAAAATATTATTTTTGAATATTCTTTTAACCCAACTTACGTTGGGTAATCAAAAATTGAGTACTAGACTCATCAATTATCCCCCTCCACGGAAATCTTTAGTAAAAGGCGAAAGATTTATGCGTGTAATGAAGGGAGATCAGAGTAATGAAATCGTCAATTGAGGATTCACTTATATTCTTCAATATACAATCTTTTTGCGGGAATCTAAATTCTAACGCCATCTACCGGCAGAACAGTTAGTAAAAGACACCTTATGTTTAAAAGCGCGAAAATTCAAATTATACTAAAAGTAACTAAAAAGTTATTTGTACAAAGTGTAATAACAATTTTATTAATTATAACTATAATTAAAACAATAAAAAAATAAAATAAATTATACATAATTGAAATAAAGGGACCACGATAAAAAAATAATATATATGAAGAAGAAAATCAGTAACAAACATTTATAAATTACGAAATTTTGCTTTAAATTTCATAAAAATTAATATTAATGAAATTGTCTCAATTGAATTGATATATATATAAATCGTTTATGTTTTATGTTTCAAACACAGTGTTTCATAAAATTATAAATCAAAATCAATTTACAGATGCTTTCAACCGGAAATAATGATCACGATATTTTGTGGTTTTTATATAATTGCATATCGGAATGTCGGCAACTTCTCCAGTCGGATAAATAAAATCATTTTTTAAAAAGTATATGCTAAAACGTGCGTAATACGTTTTTATAATTAAATAACTAATGCTGGTGTTTTCGCTCAATTATTTCAAGACTTTCTCGATTAAGATACTTTCGCGATAAAGATGAACGCATCTTCCTCAAATGAATTGGAAATAACAAAAAATGTTTTGTTATATATATTTAAATGTTTTCATTATTTGTTACTTTAAAAAATAGTACAATTTTATAATAAAATATTACATTTATCATAAAATATAACATTAAAAAATGTAGAACAATTTTCGAAGCTTTAATTTTGTAAATTCATTGTTTCTTATTCAATGTTTGATTTGTTTGCTTTATGAATAATGTTTCATAAATCGTAAATCTTTTGTCTTATTTTTTTGTTCATTTTATATTTACAAAAATATTATAATTTTTCCACAAAGATAAAATTTACTTTTTATATAATAGGTTATTTTTATTTTTCTAATTTTAAACTTTAAATTAGTAGTCTTTAAATAATATAGATTTTATAAAAAAATGTAATTACATTTATATTGAATGGTAAACAGTTTTAAGTATAAACAGAAAAGTTATTTCGTATTGAAAGCTTATAATTTATCCATTGACAGTGAAAATGGTCTATGCATTAATAGAAATGATTATCTCCTAATACATTTAATACCAGAGAACGATTGCGGTTTCGTCCTTTCTCGTTATTTGATAAAACAACCGCTACTACTGACAATACTGTAGAAAGTAAAAATATTTGCAAATGAGATATTCATTTATTTATGGAATTTTGCAAGGTTAATAGCCTTATTTTCCACAAGTATATTATTTCATTTATATTAGAGATGAATAAGAAAAATTAATATTTTTAGAAAATACATACTTTTCTTATGAATTATGAACTTGAATGAAAAAATGGTTAAAGTTGTAGTTGTAAAATCAATTACGAGTTAGTAAATGTAAAATTATGAAATATTCGATTAAAATTTTTAAAAAGTGAATAAATATGATAAAGAAATTAATTACCAAAAATGGTTATGCAACTTTTTTTAATTGATAAAATCATAAAATAAGCTTACGTAATTGAAAAACACATAAAAATAAATTTTATTGTAACTTAATTTCCTCACCTGAGTTTATAACTTTACAATTACAACTTGGTATGACAAAATATTGTGTATATATATGTACCACACTATATCTTTCTACACAGATATACATATAAAAATGATATGTCATTAAATTGACCAATTAATAGATTTGGTTAACGTTTTGTTCGGCCTCCAAACATGTAAGCGTAACTCGGATTGTACAATTCATGTGATTTAACGCTTTCACGTCTTATTATGTTTATGACAAATAGTATATACTCATTACTTTTTACGGTTTCAATTAAAAATCGCATTCCGCACATTTAACGTGTTTTTTTCTTTTAATTTGCAAAAATAAAGCAATCTCTTTTGTATTCAGATTAAGAGAAAATGAATGAAGACAGATATAAAATTCATCACATAAGCAACAATCAGAATCCGATTAACATAGATCCATTGTAAAAATATATATTTATACTGGATTTTCTGATGTATATTCATACAATTTTCTATTGATTCGATACTTTGATCTTCTATTAAGTGTTTTCTATCACAGATCCTATATTTATTGTCAGATATATAGAAAAGTTTGAGAAATTAAAAAGAAATGTATTCTCATACGAAACAAATTTCATCTATTTTTGTGAAATCTGCAAAATGCATAACATGAATTTTTTTCAAAAATAATAATCAAATCCAATAAATTATTCCTTATTATTTTCCAATAAAAATTAAAACATTCCTCCATTTACGATAATCATGTGAATATATGTATACATAATATGTATATATAATTGTTTTTATTTCAGAACTCAGACTCCAGAACAAAGTTTAGTTTTATTTTAATTATATATAACCCAGATATTCTTATCAGAGAGATAGAAATGGTGATGGCACATACATCTTCATTTCTATTTATCAAAGTCATTAATTCCTCAAAATGTGCGCAAGGTTCCGTGAAGTTAATGGCTCGCGAAGAAAAGGTTTCTCGGCATCTTTACATAATTTTTTTTTTGCCAGCGAAGGAAAAAGGGGTCGTTGTTAGCGAACCAAAACCAAGGATACAATATTCTCTATGCAACGTGCAGCAGCCCAGAGTGAGCCGGCCGTTGCTTTCTCCTGTACACATTTTCATCGAATCTATGTTTAACTAGATCCTGTCTTATCTTAGTCACTCGTTTGCGCGTCCAATGTGTAACATCACTCGACATGCGTAATCCGCGTCGTTTTCAATTTGATTTGTATTTAAGTGCAATTATAGTTGATTGTGCACGGTAATTATTATTTTGCAAAGTTGATTTTTTGAGTGATACAAATTTCAAACAAATTGTTTTATTTTTATCTGATTCATTTAATTTATTTTTTAATCAAATTAATTACATTAATAATTTTGATTTTTTGACACACATCTTGATTTTAGTATATTATAATTATTAAATAAAAATAATATTCATGAAAATGTTTAAAGTGGAAGTTTTAATATTTACGTTTTGTTAATACACAAAAACAAAAGTTATAGGAAGAAATGCTATACCATCTAGGAATTAAGACGTATTGGGTCATACATTCAAATAATTCCTATACCACTATACCATAAATTGCGAAAGTTTTGCAAAATGTTAACGATATTTATAATGAAATGTACTTCAAAAACTAACAATTTTTATTAAATTAGTATAGGAATTTTTTCAACATGTAATACGATACGTCTTGATTTTTATATGAATGGTACTTTTTGCTGTAATTCTAGTAAATATGAATAAATCTTTTTTTGCGTGTAATAAACGTTTGCAAACAAATTTGCTAAATACTGTAAATAGTTCAGATATAATAAATTGTATTTTATGATTTACTTCCTAAAGGTTTATCTGGCTAATAATTGGTATTTAATTAATCACATGAGTTTCTATTTATAATGAAATTATAAAGTCAATAAGTTTATAAAGTGGAGTGGTTTTTGGAAAGCGGAGTGGTAGTAGCGCAATTGTATAATCAAAGGCGTTGCATAAATAACAGTGTATTTTAACGAAAAATTTGCAGTTGCCATGATAAAGTGACGTTCGCCGGAAGGATGTGAATACTCGGCTTTCGCGATGCCAAGAAAAAAGAAGTACGTCTCGGACGAGTCGCACGATGATCACTGGATGCAACACGATTGGGATACATTTTCCAAGGGCTCGTGGGCAACGAATCACGTTTATAAACCGCACTGGGACGACATCTATTTTCGTAAACACGATTTTTTTGATAGTTACGATATCAGACCTCGATGGATCAAAAATCGACAAGGTAAATCATTTTTTTTTGTATTCAAATTTATAAATGAAGCAACTTCTCTCATCAATTAAAAACTGAACAATTTGTTTATATTTACATTTGCAAGTTAATTTTACATAATCATATGAGCTACAGAATTTATATCGAACCAGTGGAGAACAGATAATTATATTGTTGTTAACGTTTAACGTCAGTTTTATGGGAAATTACAGAGCGCAAATTTTATTACTAAAAACGTAACTTTGCTACTTTACTACTACTACTTATTGTAACGATTTACTTGAAAAGATATTGTTAAGATTTATGTTAGTCGTTAGAACAGATTTATGAATTTAAGATAATCAAATAAAACATACGTAAAAATACTTAAGACTTTAAGAAAATACAAGTATGTTTTTCAAAAATGTATTTCGTTTTTCCAAAATATCAGATTCTTTAAATCTACACATCAAATTTGTTGTGAAAATAAATTATATAAAATAACAAATAGTTTGAACAGCAAATACTTAATTAAAATAATTCATTAATTCAATTCGTGACCGTTCATTATTTACAAATTAATAATTAATACTGATAAGAAATTGTGATATCATATTACTTTGAATCCGGATTTCCTTAAATGTCTGCACGAAAATCGTGTGAAGTTTTCATGATTGTTATAATGGATGCATAATTAAATTCATATTTATACATACGTATTAACAACAATGTTATATAATTATAATGTTATATCTCCCTATAAATATTACAATATAGTTCACCGCGAAGAGAAAATTTTATGTTAAATACATTCAATTATGTTAATTTAATTTATAATATAAAAATGTTCTTAAATATGTTTTATTTTAACGTATTAAAATAACATGTATTTAAATTTTGTATGTACTTTAATTCAACATTTTGTAAGTGAAAAGAAAAAAAAATAAAATCGTTTATTAGACGTAAATTTCAACGTAAATTTAACGTACCGTAACCAATCATGACACCTTCACAATGAAGAGATCTTTCTTTGTCATTTTCTAATTAATAACCACGTGATAACTCTTGGAATTTACTCGCAAATAAACGGCAATGCACGCTATGTTACAATTTAACATTTCAATAAAACAAATGGGAAAAGCAATTTAATGTAAAACAAAACTAAAACATGCTTTTAAAGAAGCTGTATTTTATAAACAATTTCTCATTGGAATACGTATTTCGTAAATGTATTTATCTACATTTATTTTTTTTGTGTAAAATAAATATTAAAATTTATTTTACACAAAACTGATCATAAAGTGTCAAATGTTTTGAAATCGCAATAATTGTTTTTTAGTTCGTAGTTCTGTGAATATATTGATTGAACAGTACAAGAATGTAAGACAAAAAAGGTTACTATTTGATTTGTTACAGCATTCTATTCTCACAAAAATTGTACAATGTTTTGCTGAAATGAAAGTGGAAAACTAAGATTTTTATATCTCTATATGTATTTGTATGTTATTATAGAAGATAAAATAAGTATAATAATATAATAAATAAAGTTCAGTGTAAGATATATAATGAGATTTCAGTGTAAGATATATAATTAATAAAAAAAAGTGTTTTAAAATGAGTAAAAAACCTTGTTGAGTTGAATGTAATACAAGTATATATTAAGATAATGTTTAACTAACGAAATGAAATAATTGCAACAAGATCATTATCATCAGTTTATTTGAACTCCTGTTCAAATAAACTGAAATCTATGAAATTATTGCATGTAATGATTTTATTATGAAATATGTATTATCAATGAATTATTTCATCTTTTGTGAAAATTACGTTGCATTATTGCATTTACAAAGGTATTATAAAGTATTTAAAAGTATTATATTTGTCAATAAGTTACGCATTGTATGATTACTATAATCATGTAATTATTCTCTCATCTATATTTTATGGAACTTCTTGAAAATAAAAATATTGTTAATGAATATTTTTTTATGTTCTTCTCAAAGCATCTTCGTTTTACATCTTCATTGTAATGATTGGAAAGATTGCGATTTAATGAAAATAAATTCCATTTCTTTAATTAACCGTGTAAGATATTTTTACTCGATAATCATGCCCTTATTCTTCTGAAAGAAAATTATTGCTCATTTATTTAGGATTCCATGTCATTAACGTTAGAAGACATCTTTATTACAGAAAATTTATGTCAATGACATTGAAATATTAAAACTTACACGTATAATTTGATTTCTTTAGATACCAAAAGATTTATGCTTCAAAATGTAAATTTTGTATTTCATTACTTTCAATTTTATAATATAAAATCAAAATAATTATTGATAAAATTTTATTCAGAGATGATCATATAAATAACTGTTCATCTTAATGATTTGCCATTTATTTATACAAGTTGACATTCACCCACTTACATATAAATCTGAACAAATTTAAATTTCATATATGACCCATATATGTATGTCGATTAAATGATTATAGTAAATTTAACTGGTTTTCCGTATTCTGAGTGACTAGGAAGTTGAATGTAAAAAACGCAAAATCCATGACTTGCACTTCCATTTGCGGAATTTCATCGGGGATTTCACATAGTGTATGTGCTCGATTCAGACGAATGGCCAATGTCAATGAATGTGACTGCGCGAAGTGGCATTATCAGATTGAAAATCGTGCACGAAGCGAGCGTGCGAAAACTTCGTTGCTTGGGTTGGAAAGGGTCCGTGGAGTCGTCTCTCGAACATCATTGGCGCGTTGTTGGCATTTTTGTTACGCCGATCCTCCTAAGCCATCGCGAACAAATAAACACTCTTACTTTGACATAGCCATAGTGCGCCTATATACAACTCGGATAGTCTTCTGCATATGCCACACACGTCCTAAAGTCGCAACAAGTAGCATCTGTATATAAGTCGCATCTTAATCGGTGTTTCGTTGCTCTTCGTAATTTTCACTTCTTATCGAGCTGAAAGTAAGCTGCTAAGTTCCAAGACAGTCAATTCGCATATTAAATCGTTTTTGTTACTTTCTATCTACGTCCACTACATTGACATACGAAAACGAAAGAGAGAAAAAAACAAGATCGGCCTTATTAAATGTTCATCGCTTAATACTTTCACGATAAGTAGAGTCAATTCGCTGTATCAGATTGATAATTTATGATGATCGTATTTTAATTTTTGATTTTATTAAATTTGTATGTCATTTAATGATATTCAATGAATAAAAATATTCAATGAACCGATGAATTTGTTTTCTGTTTGTACAGTAGTAAATTATTAGCTATTAATTATTCATTGAATTTTTATTGTGTCATCATATACTTTAATCAATTAATCAAGTTTGTATGAATTCAGGAATGCCGAGATTAGCGACACCATGGCTGCTGACAATGTCTCTGCTGGGAGTTCATCATATGGTGAATTCGGCTGATCCGCCGTTAATCTCGCAGGACTTAGAAGCACCGTTTTTGCCAGATGCAGAAACCACAACGCGAACCAATTCGGTATATAATTAAATTTTTAATAAATAAAATATAATAAATGTATATAATATAATTCTTAAGTCATTCGTTGTTATTAATACATTTTATCATTTTTATTTTATTATTAAAAGCTCAGAAAACTTAATTTGTTTTAATCAAAGTAAATTTAAACTAGATTTAGAAAATGAATAAAATAACAATTGGAAAATTTATATTATTCGTAACAATTGGGGGAAAATAGTTGAACTTTAACTTAAAAAAATTTAACATTTTAACAAAATATTTAAATGTTAAAATTTTGCATTCTTGTTTTATTAACGAAAACTATAATTATATTGACTTAAATTATACAATGAATTTCATAATACTTACTGTACAAGTTTTTGCTCATTTTCACATTTAAATTAATGACCAAATGGGCAGAAACTTTTGCGTGTCAGTATATAATTATTCTATCTAATAAAAAGACTTAAAGTAATATATGGTAATTTCTTATGCAAAGTATTTATCCGACACATATTTAATTGACAAACATTTCTTTTTATTTGAATCACACGAGACTTGAATCAATGAATATTTTATCAATTAATTCTCATGTAATTTCTTCACGATATTTATATGTTTTAACGAAAAAAAATGTGCGATGTTTTTCAACAATTTACATATAAATGATATTATATCATATTATTCATGTATAATCAAAGTCTATATAATTAATATTGTTAAGCGATCTATTCATTTCTCTTCTGACATTTGCATGTGTTGACATTTATTTAATATAAAATAAAGTACGTCGGTTTTGATTGTGCCTGAATATATATTAAACATATTACTTCATTGTTCTTGTTTCGAAATAGTTCCTATATTTTGTATGGCATATCTTAAAATTATTACGAAGTTAAAAAGAAAAATGATAGTTTAAATCAAGACATTTAAAAACTTATTTTCATTATTAAATGATGCATCGTGTTTATTTTTTATTGTATAATTTTCATAACTTATTAATGCATTATTTCTAAATTTTGTCATAATTTTAAATATTTATTAATGCACAACAAAAAGACATATACTTTTTATCATTCATATAGTCGATAAAACAGGCGCTGTCATAATTACGTAAATTTCAAAGAAAAGCCCTCAAGAGTTAACTAATTATTTATTGTCTTTTCCGACAAGTGAAATCATAAAAATTCACAATTCTGAAGTAAATTACATACGAATAAACCAACATTACGTACATTCATAGCAACAAAGCTAATTAATAGCATAATTGTACCTATGTGGCATTGTGTAATTTGAATCTTTTCTTTAAAGGACATACGAAATCATAGACTTAATGACTTCACGACCTTCGGTACAACTCCGGGAACGATATTCGAGGACGATATGTCAACGAAATCAAATCATCGATATCCAGATCCATTTCCAACGATGAAAAAAAGTGAACGTAACATTGACAATAATCTTGGCGATGTAACATACAACACAAGTCCCGGTCTGGACCTAGACTTAGCAACCGAAAAATCATATGATCCCAACCACACGTTTAAGCCGCCCTTAGGAATTGGCACTGGTGATGAATATGCCGGACAATCTATGGAATTGGTCAGTTTAAAGGCTTCTTACTTCGTTTATAATTTTACTACGATAATCACTAGAAAGTAATTTAATTTATATATATATTTTTTACTTTTTATTAATAAAGAAAAAATATAACATAATTATACCATAATAACATGAAATCAAAATAACTATAATAAAAAATAAATAGCTCTTTTTAACACTAATGACTGTTAATTTTAATTTGATCATAGATGTATGCTTGGAGTACTGTAGATTTCGATTTCACCAGCACTGAAGCTCGCAATAATGCAATCGTAAGTGGCAATTATATTCCAGAAAATAATTTGCCTTTAGGTTTAGAAGTTTGGCAGGACAAAGTATATGTAACATTGCCAAGATGGAAAAAGGGAATTCCAGCGACTTTGGCGACAATTCCACGAAATACAAGCGATAAGAGTCCGAAACTAAAACCATATCCAGGCTGGGAATGGCATCAACTTGGTTCGTTGAATTAATTATACTAATCAGACGCTTTATATTATAATTTGAATAGTATTCTTCATCATAATGTACATTTCATTTATAGGAAACTGTGAAACCTTAACTTCAGTGTTCAGAATGCAAGTTGACGAATGCGATAGATTATGGGTATTGGATTCTGGTAGAATCGACGTTAGTACTGAAAAATCCTTCCAACTATGTCCGCCAGCGATTTTTATCTTTGATCTCAAAACTGACACTTTAGTTAGGAAATATGTACTGAGACAAGACGAAGTCAGAGATGATTCTTTGTTTTCAAACATTATCGTAGATATTCGATATGGCGAGTGTTTATCTGCTGTTGCTTATATGGTGGACGTATGGAGATTTGGATTGGTTGTCTATGATTTCTTTAAAGATGATTCATATCGGTTACAACATCATCTATTTTATCCTGATCCATTAGCTTCAAAGTTAGTTTCTGCTAAACATTAATACAAATTGTCATTAACTAATTTAGTATTTTTTTTACATTGAAATTCACATTTTCTGATGATCATATGTATTTGTAGGTACAATTTGCACGGCTTAACTTTCCATTGGACTGACGGGATTTTTGCAATAGCCTTAAGTCCTCTGGACATTAATGAAGATAGAACTCTTTTCTTCCATCCAATGTCGAGTTTTCGGGAATTCGCAGTTCCAACATCCATTCTTCGTAATAAGAGAACGGCAGAACAAAATATCGACAAGTTTATTCCAATAGGAAGGCCAAGGGCTAAGGATTACGGACACTCTTCCGGGTCAACTATTGATAAAAATGGGATAATGTTCTTTAACATGGTGACAAGAGATTCCGTCTGGTGTTGGGATACAAGGAAAGAGTATATTCCTAGGAATTTGGGTGTGGTTGCTGCTAGTAATGTTTCCATGATCTTTCCCAATGATATTAGAGTGGATCATGAGAATGATCCCAATGTGTGGGTGCTGTCGAACAGACTACCCATGTATCTTTATGGATACTGGAACAGCAAGGATATTAATTTTCGCATTTACAAAGCTAATGTCAGAAAAGCTGTTGAAAATACTATTTGCGATCCAAGTTACACTGTTCCAGAAACGGAAGTAGGACAAGGATATGATGAGACTTGTTAAGATAACATTTTGTAGTATTTTTTGATCTTTTCATTTTATTGCCAAATGTTTTTAGTTAATAACATTTACATCTTTTTAAAGTAGAGGAAATAATATGATAACATTTATTTTAAAAATAATCAATTTAAATAGTGATATAGTAATTGAAAGTTTCTATGATTAACACTTTTTTATATTTTATCATTTTCTTAATGTGCTAGCAATTTTTATAATGCAATAGACCAAAATAATGTTCAGTTAGAAATAATATTCAAACTACTTGTTAGATTTGATGAGTTTTAGATTATTTAGAGATCAAACTAAATATTTTCTATTAAGTTAACAGTTTAAGTATTGTAAATTAATATTTGAAATCTAAACATTAACATGTTTGGATAATTTAAAACATTTTATTTAGAATACACATCATGAATGATAAATATATGTTGTTTAAAATGTTCTAATTAAGTACAGTTTATCTAAAATTCATATGCTACAGGAAAATTGAAATTATCATACATTTACAATTTTGTCTAATTATTTAAATGAAATCATTCATTACTTCTGTTGAAAGAATAAGATAGAGGTTTCTTAACTTTCTCTTTCACCAGGTATAATACAATTCATGGAACTTGAGATAAGTTACAGTATATTTTTTTAAATAATTATTTATTTTATTTATATTCGTATTTATCATACACATCTTCTAATTTAATCCAAACGTGTTATGTATTAATTATATATTAAGTCACTATATGTGACCGTTTCAATCAAAATAACTTATTTTAAAATGCTTTTACCTTGTAATTATATACAAATACTTTTAATATCTTTGTGCAAACCAATATGTATATACATAGTAATTTAATTTGTATTTAAGATATCAAGTACAAAAATATGCCATAATCAAATAATAAATAATATTTTTTCATAAGAAAATAGAATGTTCTTTTTATTGAATTAAAAAAATATAATTGTATACAAATAATAGAAATTTTAATTTAAAGTAGCAACTTCCTACTTAGAAAATACACGATAATTTAACATCTAAAAACATTGAATCGTTGATTACCAAACGTTGACTGGAAATTCTTCTATCGAACTTGACATCCCAAGTGAATCATTGTGTTCTGAATGATTGGCACCGGTGAAAGTTGATGCGAAGCTGTCGTTGCTATCTATTAATGATGAAGTGTTATTTGCGACATTTCGTAAATTCGCATTTATGTCGGTTCTCACACTTTTAGCAAATTCATTCTGATTATCGGGTTCCTTAATTTCCTGTTGAATGCCTCTCGATTTGTTTCCAAAGGAGTTAAAACTTAAATTACTATCTTGAGAAGATTGGAGTTTTTCTTTTGCATAAATTTCAGAGAAGGACGAATCAAAATTACTATTCAATAAAAAAGGAGGATTGAAAATTAATGTTTCAAAGACTTCCAATAAATATTTTAAATATATATTTCCGGACTTAAGTTTTTCCTTTATTTGATCTTGTATAATTGTATCTGTTTTGTCGATGTTTCGCAATTCAACTCCTTGTGAAATTAATTTAATTACTTCAGACATTGATTGAGATGTTTGTAGATCTGATTTAGTTTCATTATCTTTGGTCTAAGGATAAGGAATAATAAATGTTTAAAACTGAACGAAAAAATGGTTTAAAATAAATAAATATAAGATTAAAAAAATAAATCAGTAAGTAAAATATATTTACAATTAATAAAATAAGCTTAATAATTCTGTAAAAAATCTTAAATTTACTTCATTATGTGGAGCATTATCAATTTCCGTTTTTAGTTCTGCATTGATATTTCTTCTATCATCAATATTATCTACTAATCCATTTATTTTAATTGCCGTTTCAGACATATTGTACAAACTGCCATCATCATACATATAACTAAATTCATTATTTTCATTATTATTGATACATTTTTCAAATATTTCAACCAAACTTTCTTCTTTCTTGTATTCATTTTCCGAGTTATTGTCATCATTATTACGTATTTCATTTTCGTTTTCATCACTAAATCTAGAAGCTCGATTTAACAAAGTTAAGGGTTCTACGTAGGTGGTATCCGGTTCAAATCGCTCATTCCATCCAAAACTTTTGTTTGCATTCATCAACTTTTTAAGTTTCATATTATTCATGAATTTGTTATGTAATATATTATCTACATTCCAATCAATATTTGCTATACAATGACACATGTTACTTGATTTGCAATATTTTAAAATAGTTTGATTCCAAAGATCTTGTTTGTCAAAAGACTCGATATTAACTTCAACATTTTTTGATGAACATATTACATTTGAATTTTCCTGATTATTATTATTATTTAGTTTATCTTCCGTATTGGAAGAGTTATGTACAAGAAAATCCAATCTGCATTCTTTCTTCGGATGACTAACTTTATCTGTGAGAAATATTTGCCGACTTCGAGTTATATCGAACATTGAACTGTCATTTGATAGATCCATCATTTGTTTATTCTTCGAGTATTTTTTGTTAGAGTCATAGAAAAAGTTTGCAATATACCTTTCTTTATTCATTGTATATTTACATTTATCTGTTTCTGGAAACGTGAGAATATTATATAAGCGAAGTGCTTGTCTAGCTTTTTTTTCATTTTTCATTATTTCACTTTCTTTGATATTTCTTTTACTTTTTGAACAAAACATTGGTCTTTCAATTGCATTTTGACATAATGTTAAAACGTTGTTTATTAGGTCAGTCACTGATATTTCTGGCACCTAAAATATTTCGTATGATTAAAAATGAATTATTTAAATACAAATTTAACAATTTTTAAGAATAATAAACACAGTTTTATAATCCAAATTTTGCAAGCATCGCGTCAAAAATTAATTTCATGAAGAGAATCCAAATTTTATGTTTGAACATGAATTAGATCACGAATTTATAATTAAGTTTGAACTGACTTCAACTTTCGAGAATGACAGTATTTGGTTAAGTGCGATGTGCGATCCATTTGGATTATTTGCACTGCTACTTGACTCATTATTGCTTATTGAATGAAAAAACTTGTCTGAATTCAGCAAAGCTGTTTTTGAGATAATAACATTGTTTTCTTCATCACTTAACGCATACATATTATTCTTAAGCAAACTCTCCTTGTAGCAGTCTTCGCAAAGTACATTATTACCATCTAGCGTATTTTGTAAGGAAATATTTTCTGGGTCTGTAATAAATATATATAATAATTATGTTTAAAACTTAATAAAGAACGATTATTAAAATTATTATATCGTGGATTATATTATAAAAAAGATATAACCATTGTTGGATTCACGTAGGATTTTGCTACTTTTAAATGTATTATCTTCAATAGCTTCAAGTTCACATTCACTATTATCTGCACACTTATTGCAAGGAAACATTATAAATATATTTGGTATCACTTTATTCTCTGCAAAAGAAAAATCATTTAATATTTTAGAAATGTATACATAAATTTAATAAGATTAATTAAATATTGTAATCAGTTTTCAATCAATTATTCCAGATCCATCAATTAAAGATATAATTGGAAAAATAATTTAACAAATTAAAAATTAAACTTAAATGGAAAATATTAAACACTAATTGTACTTGTTATAAAAAATATTGACAATTCAACAAAAAAAAATATATTAATTAATAAATATAGGTTGACAAATCGTTGTCAAGTTTACGCTTAATAGTACAATCTTCAGACGCTGGTTCAACTGGCTCCGTTGAAATCGTAGCAACAGCAACATCGTCTTTAATTCGCACTTTTTTCTCTTTATTATCTTTATAATCTTTATATGTTTTTCCTTCAATATCTTTCAAAGTTCTAAATTTTGATAGAGATTCGTCCGGCTCAAGATGATCATAATCTTCACTTTGGTTTGTATTAATTTTAGTTTTCGGTTGTTGCGTTTTACTTAGATCCTATATTTATTCAAAGAAGAAAAGAATATTTTATTATACATGTATATCTTCAATTTGTATATTTTAGTTGTATATTTTCTTACATTTACCAAATTTAACATGCTTTCATCGAACATATTCATGTTTCGATTTCTTGATTTGACTGTGTGTAGATATTTATAAAACGCATATATGTTCTCCCAATTATATACAACTGGCACTGCAAATAAATCGATTTAATTTTATAAAGTATAAGTAAAAAAAGAATTTTAATAAAATAAAAATGTCATAATTAAAATATTGATCATACTTATCAGAACAAACTCGGTAATTACGAATTCAGCGAATAAAATCGCGGGAATAATTTCTTTTATCCAAAGGATCAGAACAAACATCGCTACAATTAATTTAAAAAAAATAGCTTTAATCGCCCTTAAATAAAGCCAGGGTAATAGATAATATGAACGATTCATTGTCAACATCGGGTAATCATTAAAAATGTATCCGATTAATTCGAATATTAAAAGAAGGTTCTGTATAATTATAATCCAAAATAGTACTGAAATTAATTTAAATCCATTAAATATTTAGTTTTATTATTTACGAAATTAATATGTATTATTCGTCAAACATTGTTTGTACTTTTATTAAAGTCAGGAGAGTCAATATAATCTTCCAACATGTGCAAAAAGTCTATTTGCTTAGACCACATGACTTGGACCCAATTCATGCCACACATTATCTTTAATAAATTGTTTAAAATAAATTAGAAATGAAATAAATAATTGTATAACCAATAACAATTTTTTATGTAATGTTTTTACATGAAATAAAAGTAAATTTTACCAAATCGACCGCAGACATGATTAAAAGTTCTGTTTGTAAGGATATGCCAATTCAATGTCCAATTATACTGGGCATAAGATGATAAATACGCGCATTTCAATGCAAATAAGTATATAAATAATGGAAAAAACTTATAATTTATGTATTTTTATTTATTCAAACGTTCTTTACTTGTCAAATTTACGCTTTTTTCCTGTCCAGTTTATCACATTGAACAAACATGTATATTTGAAGTGACAGAAAAAACTGATGCTTTTTTGTTTTTAAAATATGTTTTTGTAACTTTTGACATGTTTTCATTCTTTACGGTTGAATTTTGGTTAAACTCGAACTTCCCGCTTAGCAAATGTATAAAATCAATAGAATTGTTTCAGAAGTAAGCACGAGTCTCCGCATGCGTATTAGAATTTGCTGTTCGATAATAGTTAAGCGAGCAACTAGCAGTGTCGGTCTGTTCATTGACTTTTCGAGGAAAATTCATTGAACTTTGACAGAAAAGTTGCTTCCTTAAGCGTAAAACGCAATGGCAAATAACAACAACAAGTGTGTTAAAATACCGCGGAAAACCAAAGAGCCGCACGAGATGTCACATGCAGAAAAACTGAAACTCATCGATGAAGAACTCAATTCATTTTACAAGTATGTTCATCAAATTTGTGGTTTTTATTGATCAATTTTTTGTATTATAAAATTTTATTATTTTAACACATTATTAATGACTTTATATGATCAAAAACCTCAGCACGAAAAATGTAAAAAAAAAGAGGTTTAATGGTAAATGATAAATCAATAATTTTATATAAAAAAATAAATAAATTTGATAAATTAAATTTATGTTACAACAATTAAAAGAATATTTGCAAATGTATAGTTTAAATATTAATTTGATAAATTTAGATAAAAAAAAAGTTATTTTATTTTAATTGAATTATTAAATAAAATAATTATTTCAGATATTGTCAACAGGCTGGATTTACATCTGAAGAAATGGATATTATTTGTCAACCACTTCTCATAGCAATGCGTCGATCTTGGCTGGAATTTGCATTTCGAGTTTCTTTGATTTTAATCGCTGTCGGAACTTTAGTTTGTTTGGCAGTGCAATTGGATTCTGTTCGAATGCACATCACTGCAATGAGTCGCATTTTGCTTATCAAATTTTTGCCACTTTGGAATTGGCAACCACTCTATTTTGAGAATTGCATGATCAACAATCCTTTTTATCACGACTATCCGATCACAGCTGAGGATTGTGTGGTATGGCTGTGCCATAGTTTATTTTTACTTACACTAAACTTTTCAAGTAAAATGAACGAAATCACATATCATCTTAACAAACTAAAAATAATAGAACAAATTTTGATTTTATGTTAGACATAGGGTAAAATTACATTTCAAATGATTATTTTATGATAATTTACTGGACCGTTCAATAATATTAGGACAAAATTTTATTCACAAATTACAGAATTTTCCAGTAAAATGTATTGTTTTTCCGGTAAAATTTCACGGAAAAACAAAGAGATTTTATTAAAAAGTCCGATAATTTCTTCATAATTTTAGATTTGTCCAGAAATTTTTAATGTAACTTTATTATCCGTTTAAGTTTATATAAAATCTAAGAAAATTCTACATTGGGTATTTTTTTAATTATTTAAAGGTTTTTTAGAAAATTAACATAAACCATATTTTAAAACAATATTTCATTATCAATTATATATAAATTAATTGTGTACCATATTTTTTAGTCCTGTGAAGCATTAGAAAATATAGATCGTATATCTGAAGTGAGATATCGTTACTTGGTTGATAATTATTTAAGTCGCGATACTCCAGCCATCATAACAGATGCAATGAATTCCTGGACCGTTATGAACACTGACTTCTTCTGGTTTGACAACATTACCCATGTAAGATTTGTTTTATTGTTAAAATATTTTATTGTTAAATAGTACATATTTATATATTTTGTTTAATAAAATAATTGAATTATTTACAGTTGTATCTCGAAAATGAAAGATTAATGGAAACAGTTCCCTGCGCTCTAACATCAAATTTAAGAACTGGATCATCGGATTTGGCAGCATTTTTGCGCCGAGTTCATTCACCCGGTGTAGCCAAGTGGTTTGTTCACTGGCAAAATTGCGACATCAATGCCGTCAAGGTGTTGAGAAAATATTATCAGCGACCGTATTTCTTGTCCAGCACAGTGTCTCCAGCACATTTCAACTGGGTTCTTATGTCTTCAGACTATAACAGTCCAAATTATAAGAGAGTCGAACTAGATTCGGGTCTTATAGCATTGGCCCAATTACGAGGAGCAACTCAATTAAGACTGACTCCCATAAATCCTTGCAATAGTTCTTGTCCGGAACTTGTAGCAGACTTGCATCAAGGAGAAATGTGTAAGTTTACTTCTACACTGAACCAAAAAGTAAGGGATTAGCATAATTTTTTACTTAAGATTTAGGGGATAATCCCTTAAGTCTTGAGCAATCGTACCTTAACAATTAATTAAATGCACCTCCGTGAAATTTAACGAATATTTAAATAAGAGTGAAAGAATAAAAGGTTAATTTTTATGCTATTATTCGTAAGTAAAAATTAAAAAATATAGCTTGAGGGTTTAAGTTATTATCCTTTACTTTTGGTTCAGTGTAGTATCTACACGGAAAATAGTTTTGGGCAATAGTTGCCCAAAATCATGGTACAACTGTTCAACATACGATTTGAATGAACGGTTGCTCTATTTCGGAGTAACAGTTACTCTTTTAGAGCAATAGTTCTACCAATTAGAACTAGGTGAACTAGGGTGACTATTACCCCGAATCAGAGTAACCTTTCGTCTAATTTTATGTTGAGAAGTTGTACCATGAATTCGGGCAACTGTTGCGCAAAACTATTTTCCGTGTATATCTATAAATTCTTAAATGTAATCTTTTAATTAGAAAAAGTAAATAAGACCCTATTTTTTCTTGAATATTTGTATCTAAAGAAATAATTAAGGAAATCATTTTGTTTCTAGTGATATTTACAAATTTAATGTGGAATTTGGAATATGCTCCTATGCGAGGACTGGACAACATAGCAATTTTAACGGAGACTGTATGGGAAGAAGATACATAAAACGACATATATTATAACGACTTTGACTTTTTATCAATTATCAACTATTATAAAAAGTAAAATGTTTTTGAATTTACTGCTGCAAAGATAAGAATAAATAACTGAATTCAAAGTCAAGCGCAATTTATGTTGTATTTCTTGTAAGCCTATTATAATGCTATATGAAAACTTTTGTTGTCACGCAGTGTTGAAAATGCAGTTTTTTTTGGCAATAGCGTGTTTTTTTGGAAATTGCATTTTCGGTTATTTTGTGACAAAAAATATAGTTTGCACCATGGGAAATAAACAGATATTCTCCTTCCCTCGCGAAGACATTTTTTTCCCTCGGGGAAAAAAACAATTCTGTTTTCATCTCCCTTGATACAGTACTAATATGCATTCTCTAACATTTTTATTATTCCTTTCGTTTTTAATTTAAAAAAAATTAAATATTTGCAAAGCTATTGTAAAAAGTTATACTTACTTGAAGTAGAAACTTGCACAGACGTATAACGATTCCAGTATGCGTTGGCAAAAAGTCAAGGCATCAAAGAAAAGAGAACAACAGAAATCATACACCATAATATATTTGAAATAAAATAGAAATTGAAACATATAGAAGAAGAAGAGTCTCGATAGAATCATATACCAATTCAAATGAAATGTTTACTTTCAAAATTTATTGAATGAAAATTTACGGATCAATGTATAGTTACAATTGAATCGGTATCGCTAAAGTTTCGTACATGGTAAAAAATATAATAGGATAGAAAATCATTGAAAGAAAAGCATCGAGGTGCTAGTACCCAAACTCAACGAACTGACACAATGAAGTAACGTGCTCACACAACCGATAAGCAACTTGAAGCACTTTTATTTATTAGGAAAATCGACTGTTCATCCCTTATTTTTATTTGCTTGTCCTTTTTTCTTTATTTCTTCTTGTTTGCTGGTTTACTTTAAATGTTTGTTCACCTTGCTTTTACTTTTGTCTTTTAGATTGCCTCTTTTGCTTGAGAAAACGCAGTTTACATTTGAATTTGTTTCATCAACTCGTCTAATTATTTTGAGAAGTGCATATAATAATGTTATACATACACACGCAGAAAGTGTCTCCACCGTTCGTGAGATTAGTTCTAGCTTTTATAAATGATTTAGAAGTAATTGGCAACGACGAAATTGTTCATATGTTTAGATAAAACCCATCAAGTGTTTTCGTATGATTCCTATTTTGTCCTGGTTTTTTTTGTCTGCTCTTTTCTCTTAATAGCCTTTGCTCGTTTTACTTTTCAGGTTGTCTCGATTTTGTTTGCTAATGGATTCTCAACCACTGTATAAAAGTGTTAAACTTCAAGCAATTGCACGCAAATATTGTCTAGAACTTTTTTATTTTTTTGTTATATATATTTTTTTTTTATTGGTTGCTGAATGAAATACACAATGACGATCAGCTTGTTGGGTTTCCTCGTCAGTCTTATTTTTATTTACTTTGACGAATTCCCTTTCATCGCGATATATATAGTAAGAATACATTGGTTTCATTACGTATCTTTTACGCCTTCCGTCGCTAGTTCAGAGGTACGCTAGTAAAATTACGTATAACAATAACAACAGCAACAATAATGCAGTAACAAACGTTACGAGGCAATTTTGTAAATTAATTCAATTTGGAAGTGAATTTCAATTTAATTAGGAGAAGTTACAGTGCTGAAGAAATTAAAGGTGGAGAGGAAATAATCACTTTAGTAGATACTTTGAAAAAAGAAAGAAATGTTAATTAAAAAACTATTTCCATTATCTTTGTTAAATGTACGTAATTTTGAATGTTGGAATATAGAGTTGAAGATGGATTTCAAATTAATTAAGCCACTTTTAACTTTAGAGTATTTTTTGTTATATATGTATTTTTATTTGTTTAGTTGTTTATTTTTTATTCATTAATTTTATATTTTAGAAAATAACTATTCAAATATAAAAACCAGTTCTTAAATATACAAACTAAATATTAAATATGCTTAACTCTCCAAATACTTTTCAACAGCAATGTAAGATTTTGCGTTTCGTCAATTTTTTTAATATTTTGGTTTAGTTATTTGACAAAGATACAGTTTTAAACGTCCAAGTATATTTCTTTTTAATTTGTGTATACTATACGAGAGAATTATACACTGATGATTGGTGGATAGAATTTGTTAAAATGCCAACAGGTATACTTTTTTCTTGCAAGATAATAAATGATGTGTTATTGTCTGCGTATATAAATTTCGTATGATTGCAAAAAAGAAGATGCTTTTATTATTAATAAATAAATTATTTTTAGTTTATACTAAAAATTATGATTGTGTGTATTTACAAAATCTGTACATAATTATATATATGTATACATTCATAAAAATACACTCAATAAATATACAAATTAAATTTATTTGCCTTAGATAATTGATTTATAATTTATAATCAATATAATACAAATTTATTTTAAGCAAATACATTTTTTTATTTTACCACTAAATTAGTTTTTCTTTAAAAACGAATTTATTGTAAGATAACTTTTATACATTGTAATGCATTTTATACATTGTAATGCAAAATTAAATGAAAATTTATTCTCTTTATTATATTATCCTTCTTTATTATAAATTGAAATAATAAGAATTCAAAAATATTAGTAATAGACTATTTTTATTTAAGTTATTTTAACTAGCAGAATTTTTTTGTTATTGGAAATATTATACTTCGTTATTTAATTATATTTTAAGAAATTTAAATAAAATAATTAAATATTAGATCAATGTTGAAATGAAAATAGTAAAACAAAGACAAATTTAATTAAATATGATTTTGATTATTATTTTTGTAACGTAATATTTGAAAATTAAATTTGTCCATACACATTTTATGATATTTTGAGGTCAACGATGGTATGTAAAGTGAATAAATTATAATAAATTCCAAAAGAATTCAACATTAATTCAATATTTAATTTCTACTGATTCTATTTCCATTTAGATATTACAACGAAAAAAAATTCATTTTTCATAGGAAAAAATGATAATGCTAAATTGTAAAACAATGAAAATTTTCTTTTTATTAAGTGAGACTCAACTCAAATAAATGACATTTCAAAAAATCATAGAGTAATCACGATTAAATGTAAAATTAAAGTTGAAAAATATTGGAAGGATGAAGGAAACTGTCGCGATGATTTCAATAAACAGGAATTTTTATTTTTTTTAATAATAATTATCAACGTGATGTGTTTCTAAGCAGTTGAATTTAACACTCCATATAGATCGTATAAGATTCATGAAAATGTCAACAAAATATTTATCCATATTTGTCTTCCTCGATTTGAACAAATCGAACGAATTCAAAATTGGCGAAAATTCATTTGAAAAACTCGACTATATTTTGTTCTTTCTTCATTGATTTTTTTTCTTTGCTTTGTTAAAAAGTATCGATATAATTATAAATTGCTCACAACTCCTGATATAATGTAATATTACCACTAAGGAGCCGAAGACGTCTCTTTTTTTTTTGTTCTCATAGTTTTTGTTATTATTATTTTTATTTTTGTCTTATTTTTTTAATATTGTTTTTTTTTAATTTTCTTGGTAATCCGCTTTTTTGTGTGACTGTGTGTTTCAATATATTTATATATATTTATATATTTATATATTTATATATTTATATATAAGTACAGAAATGTTCCAAAATTGCATTTGAAAGCTGTACACACAACAACTTTGTAGAGCGAAAAACTAAACGTTATAAAAAATGTACAGCTAAATCGAAGTCATCTTTCAAAACCCATCACCATAACTATGATTCTCACACAAGATAAAAGCGTCGAGCATTTTGAAACATTCTGTATATTCTCACATATGTATTTGTCTTGCAAAAGAAAACTAAATGTAGAGGATACTTTGTACAAAATGCGATATAAGTAGCGATGTAACAACAATTTTTGCAATAATTAAATATACCTATGTATACGTCTTTATATATGTGTATATATATATAAATAATGTATATTATGTATAAGTCATTATCTTATTATGCGTACATCATTGCGTTGAATATCGTGCCGCTTTCGTACTTTGCCATTTTAATGCTTTTTTTGCGTTTTAAATGCGTGTATACATATTTTAACAAAATCAGGATTTACAGTGTCATTTCGTTGATCAAATCAAAATGCTTCCAGCAGACAAGTCGAAATAAATTAACAGATCTTTTTGATCCGCTTTTTCAACATTAAATCCATTATTGATTCTTATCAACAATGAATCATTTTATTATTACCTCTAAGAATATTCAGACAAATACCAGAAGCTTATATAAAAAGAAAATTATTTAATTTGTTCATTTTTGTGCTGCTTTTGTGCAAAACAAAACATAACATTTTGATTTGAATCTCATCAAGACAAACTTTATTTGCATACATAATGCAACTTCATGCATTTTTCTTTTCAACGGATACAACACTGTAAAATTAGCATCAAGTACATATACATATACACGCATCCGTTGCTATTACTCTATAATCCACTTATTCGGTTGATTTGTACGGAAATGACTCGCGAAAACGGTAGTTTCCGTAAAACGAGCGGAATAAGTACATTTGAAGCTAATCGATGTATTATATGATAACATTATCGATTGATTACGTACAGTTTAAATCGCTACACTTTGTTATCTTTGGTATGTTTTTTTTTTCGTTTCTCCACAAGCAATGATAAATAATGGCTCATACAAATGTTATTTTGGCGGGTGCGTCGCGACGCATTACCTCTGGACACCGTTTTGACATTCAACCCTGTCAACTGTCAGCTATACAAAGTTGACCGCCTTGTATAAGAAAAATCGTATAATAGCTTTCACGCCTAGATAAACTATATATTACACGCATAACTTCATTTTATAAATACTTCAACTAAAGATCAACCGAGATAAATGTTTGTTTTTTAATTTATTTTTTTGAAAATTCAATCTCCATCTCCCTTCTCCATCGTCTCACTCGTTTATTTCGCGTTTTGGGTTAAATTTTCGTTAATTTATGACATGAATTGTATGTTTAGTTATGAGAGAGGAAGATTTTGTTTAATAAAATATGCATGTGGACACAATTAACGCACAAAGTTTTTGGAGCAAATTACAATCGCAAAAATGTATGTTCAGCGACGAAAGGAGAAGTTTCTGCAAGATATCTTTAATCTAAGATGATTAACAGTTAATGAGATTGTTTCTAATGAATCTATGGATAAGATAATACTACTTGAATCATAATTCATCATTTTGTAATCGTCTATATTATTGAACTAGTCAGCTCTACGATTCAGTTCTTACGAAATTGATTTATTCCAAAAACTTTAGAGTTGATTGCGTGATAGTGATTAGTTATATGCTCTGCAGGAGTAAAATTTCGAAGTTGCAACTATGAAGTTTGACTAAAGCTTTGGATTTTTTTAAAGTTATTTTTTGGTTTGTAATTTTGTGAGGACCATTTTTCGTCGGCTTACAAATGTCATAGATCGCGGGTAATTAAGAACTATACAAGTTTATATATAAATATACGCCGAAAATGAACGTTCGTATTAAATGCAGCGTAACCGCAAATTAACTGTACACTAAATTAGCAGCTTGACATGAACGTTCATCTTCGCATATATGCATATTACGACCAAATAACATACGCCATAAAAAAACGATTTTGCATCATCCTTCCGTGTGTATATCAATAAGTTTAATGTAATAAGTTTTTGTTTCTTTTTTCTGATTTTAATGTTTAAACGCAATTTTGCAATTTTTCCTCACCATTTTGCTCTCAATTAAGATACAGCTTGTCGTTTGTCCGAAACATTGACGTCCCTTGAAGCTCATTATAGAACACCTTGTAAATATTGTCCTGCAGTGAAAAAATGCTACAGATTTTAGCTGCACATTGAATTTAAGTCTATGATCCCGAGACGTAAGTTATATATATTTATAAGATCGTTCAAAGGTGATCAGTGTTTGTCATGGGGTTCAATTCAGATAACAAAGTGGGTTAACTTAGACGACTCGTTTTGATGTCGATAAAGAATATCTGTTAACAATTTAACCAACAATCAGGATTTCTGTGTCTGTAAAGTTAATTTTGCAAGTCAAATTCCGCGAATCAATAGCGAGCCTCAACAATGCACAAATCACAATTTTCCATTATTCTTGTTTTAAGTACAACATACATAACAACTGGAAGATTCGCGGAATTGGAAAGCGCATATATTTCTTTAAATAAAGAGATGACAGGAACGACTATTACTTTGGTCAGCCAATAACTTCACGGACACAAGAAGATTTGTAGTCACATTATAAGATCAATCTGCATAACGTCATATAATGATCTGATATAGATTTATATAAAGATCATCTTCAAGTATCAACAGAAGATTACATTATATATATAGCATCTGTTTTATTTATTCTTTCTTTATTATTTTTGTTTGTTTGAGTAACGATCAATCGGAAAATAAAGCCTCTGAAAGTATCAATGAGGGCTTTCGAGAGTCAATAAATCTACGATAACATGTACATAACACTGAAAACTTCTGTATTTTGAATGCATCGAATGATAAAAAAGTTTCGAGTTCATTATGACCTATGTAACATCGTAATGACATTCAATAATATATGCTCCTTTGTTTTTGTTTTTTTTTTATACATTATAATTACAACGTTAGAGTGTTTTACATGTGTTAAATGTGTTGGTGTATAACTTTGTTTAGGGATAGTGATACTGAGTTTGCTTGGATTCTTTTACAAAGTTTTCATCTATTTTTTAATTTAAAAATATAAATTTATGATTATGAATACGAAAATCTGTTTTCAACTATCCGAAAGATCATGAAATTGCAAGGGAAGTTTGCAACTAACTGTTCTTAATTCTTTACTTGATAATAAATACGTAGAATTTTATCAATTAAGTAGTTTAATTATAAATTACTATTTAGATCCAAATCGAGCATAAAAAATTAAAATGTTTAATCAAAGCAGATATAAAATAAATAAAACGTCTGTGAAGCCAATCAATCTTGGTATACTATACCCTAAGTGTGTTATGAAGTGTGATTTGAGTATCAGTGAACAGTCTAAAGAGTCAGTTGAAGTATACGTGAAACGTCGCGATGCTAGTTCGTTTACACCCGCCGCAGTCGTATATCTTATTTATTGAGTAGCTTTTGTTTTACTTTTTTGCCTCTTATGCTTGGATGACGACGATGTCCAGATATCAAATCATGCACTTTTAACCAATGTTTCAATAAAATATTTTTTTAATAAATTAAAAATAATTTATTGAAAAATAATTTATTTTTCAATAAAATATTTCAATAAGATATGATTTATTATTTATTTAAAGGGTGAGAGGCATCTGAAGGCACACCCACTCACAAACGTAGCCCCCTACATTCCAACATCGTCGTCATTATTCACTGTCATTTTGTAATATTCATTATTAATCGCTAATATTTAATTCAGTCGTTTGCGCGAGTCGAGGCAGATTCTATCACTATTATTATAAGATAGCAGAATCTTCAGATTAAGTTTTTTTATCTCGATGACTTTCAACAGTATTTGCCTTAAATTTAGTTCCACGATTGGTTATTTTAGATATTTGATTATTACATTAAATGAAAACCAATGACAGAAGATTGTAACTGAACGAAAAAACATACACATACATAAAAAGATTATTGAACAAAAAAGACTTAAAGTCATCGAAAGTCATCTGGTATAAAATCTGTACATTCTGCAGCTTTAAAACGAATCATTACGATTTGTCCCATACCTTCGTATTTCGAATATATGCAGTACAAAATACACACCGAGAATATCATAAAATCAGTGTGTTGGTCTCGTACTTGTTGCAATTTGTCATACCGAAATGTACAATCAATTTTTAAGACGACATACTTTTTTTTGGAAAGATAAAAATGCAATGAGTGAAAAACGCAATAATTGTGTATACAGCTTTACGAGCTCGCATCATTGGACCACAATGATTGTTTAATGATCGACTATGATTAATGCGGTTCATTATAGAAATCAAGGACGATAAAATGATTCGTTCGAACACCGCGAACAGACGGATGTTACTACGCTTTAGCAAAGTATAATATTGATACAGTCCAGTAGCAACCACAGCAACAACTTGTACCTTAACCGTTTATTGGTCCTGACAGTTCAGGATAAATTGAGATATGTCTTTCGCGCAATAAGTGTGCACCGTAATACTGCGATCGGCGGAACGGAGACTTTCGTCATAATAACCTTCGAGCTATTGAGAAAATATTCAAGTCACTTGGAGTATTTCATTGTTCAGAATTAGATCACAAAAATAAGATATCTTCTTTCTTTTTATTTATATATATTTTCCGGTCTATATTGTCCATCATTGAAACACATTACAAAAGAAGAAACTGAAGTATGCTTAAATTTAATCAAATTTAAATGAATACAATTAAACTTTCTACAGATAGCTCAGAATTAAGATAATCTGATCAAGACGAATTTGATTGGGTTAAATGTGATAGTTTCAAGATATAAAAAGTTACACTAAGACCACAATAGATAGTGTATTTGTTAAAGCACTGTGATCTGATTGTGAACAGTTGTAACACTTGGGTAAAAATATCGATGGATTTGAACATTTGCTCGATTGCTTGATTGATAATTGATGATACGATATAGATTAAGTAGATAATAATCCGGGGCTCACTTGCCCAGTCCGAATTTCATAAATATAAGTTCTTTGCCCTTGGAGAGGATGTCGCCACCAGCGCTCGCGCCAGCCATCTCGGTGAACTTTTGCATGAGATTTGGCCCCGCACTTGGTTGTTGCTGCTGTTGTTGCTGTTGCGGATCTGGCTGAGTTTTGGATAACGTCGGAAGAACATTCGGCATGCCGAATGTTCGCTTAGTCGCCTGCGGACCCTGATTCTGCTGGCCATAACCTTGCTGTTGTTGTTGCGGTTGTTGTTGCTGCTGCTGTTGTTGCTGTTGCGCTTGTTGTTGCTGTTGAAACTGCCGCTGCTGGCCGGGCTGCTGCTGTTGGTACGGCTGATTTTGTTGTTGATAGGGCTGATTTTGCTGTTGGCCTGGGTAGTCATGGGGCGCCGAACCCGGTTGTGCCCCGGGCATGCTACTACCACCGACTCGATTGACCACGCCTCTCCCCCTCCCCTAAAAATTGATAACTCTTTTTTTATTACAGCTCCAAGGGGATTCGAAGGAAATTTCAGGACATGCTAAGGTCTAGAGAAACCAGACCACGGACAGACTTCTTGTTTTAGATTTCAGAACTTTACGGTTAGATGTTTCATATCAAACAAACTTCAGTCTAAGTGTTTTATTTTAATTATCTGAGTGGTGAATTATTTGTTGAGTGTATTTGGAGTTATTTTCGGAATAATTTAACTTGATTTCGAATTAAACGTCACTTATAGTGTCTAATTTAGTATATTTGCAATTTAATTTCCCAGGAGAAAGTCTGGAAAGTCTTATTAACTGGAATAGTATTATTTGCTGTCCTGTTAGATTTAATGTTTCGAAATTCGATATATTTTTAAGCGTATGAAAATTTTTTATTATTTTTTAAAATAATACTTTTTTAAATATTTAATTTTATTTTTTTCTATTCTAAGTTGAAAAATATCCTGGGAATGTCAAAAAAATGTAATGAGAATGTAATAAAGAAATTATAATTGATATAATTGTGAAATCCTTTATCAGTTAGACAATATATTTAGACAATGTCTATTTGAAAAATTTGTTTCATTAAATTATTGAAAATATTAATACTTTTCGTTCATTCGATTAACATTTGTTCAAATAGATTATTTATTTCTGTACATATTAATGCAAAATACGGTAATTTAATCTAACCAACGATATTCTGGTCGAATATAAACAAGCAAATTGATTCTTAAAAACAAAAAAATTGTTCAATTAATAACTGAAACGATATAACTGTAAGTAAATAATGCATAAATATAAAGTAAATAATCAATAATATTATTAGCCAATAGGCCGAGAAGAAAGACGACCAAAAATATATATTCAAATAGAAAATACATTTACATAATTCAAAATTAGGAAGTTGTCAATCAATTAAATTGGAACAAGTATAATACTATTTAAGTAATTGGAATTTCATTGTATAGAACATTAATATAATAACTAAATATTAGTTGATAAAGGGAAACATACTATATGGATTTGGTTAGAGTTTAAACCTACTAATTAAATTATAATATCAATTTGACTACAGATGATATTTTTATTGATACTCTTATTTGCTTCTATGATAAGAGAATTAAAAATTTTTTGTATTGTATTAAAGCTTGAATAATTTATTACAATTTTAATAATTTAACAAACAAATTATTATTTCTTAATTTATTTTACGGAAACAGTTATTTAAAGAATAAGAGGACCAACAAATGAAGGAAACCAAACAAAAATTAATAAAATAGAGTATATTGATATAAACTCTATAGATATAAAATAAAATCTTATTGCAATTAAAGAAAAATATATTTTGAATGTTAAAAACATTTCTATGTTAAAGTTCAAAAAGGTTTATAAATTGAATTTTTCCTCTTTCATTTAAAATTGCAATACTGATATCTTTTTCGTATATTTAATAACATTTTGAATTTTCCTTTTACTGGATTTCTCTGCAATAATGAAATATTAAAAAAATACTAATACTAATATAGTTAATGGATTTGAAATAAAATTATGTATATTTATCTAAAAATGCATGTACATTACTTTTCAAATTATTTTGTTCAACATTATTAATGATAAATGTATATAGCTTAATTAAATTTTTCAACAGCATGATAAATCTAAATATTCTACATGACTGTATAATATTTTAATCATATAACAACTGCTTAACTAAATATTTTATTTTCTGAATATGTACAAAACGCCGATTGTTTCTGAATGAAATTCTAAACTTGAATTCCTAATTGAAATAGAAATTATGTCCTAAAATAATCCGACCTATTGATCAATATATTAAAGAATTTGTTAATTAACGAAATAAAATAAAAAACTTAATTTAATACAAATGCATATAATTTTATCAATTAAATAATTTAATAATCAATTTAAATTATATATTATATAAGTTTTTCTATTTATATAAATATATTATATTTATATAATATATTTATATAAATATATTATATATTATTATATAATATAATATATAAATCATATCATATAATTTATTTGTTGTTAAAATGATCGATTTATGTATCGAAGTGTGAAAAAGCAAATTGGAAGGAAAAAAATCCGCAAGTTCTGGGTTCGGTTCCCAGCGTCAGCGCATTTGCGGATGTTTTTCCTTCCAATTTGCTGTTTCACACTTCGACACATAAGTCGATCATTTTAACAAATAAATTTTATATAATATATTAATAAATTATATATAATATATTATAATATGATATATTATTAAATTGAAATTAAATTTTATTAAAGAAAATTGATTTTAAAAAAATTGAATAAATAAAACAAATTTGACTTTAGGTTCAACTATCTTATAGGCTCGGATCTATCTTGAACACATTTGCAGATACTTAAATTTATCCGAAAATGTGTTGTTATTAAATTTTCTGTATGATATCGATGATGTACTTAATATTATTTTTAAAAAATGATATCTATAATGACATAAAAAATATTATACCTTAAACAATCCTTTTTTATTCAACTTTTTTGTTATTTTAATTTCTACGAAACTAATATTACGTATTAATTAAGTTTCATCATCCATTTTCTATGATTTAGTTGATATGTTAATTAATTTATATATTATGTTTATATCATAAACCACATTAGATAGTACGTTAATTTCCAGTTAAAACCATATTACTACATTTTGCAATTTCGTTCACTCAAAGTCAAAACATCAATTTAGTAGATTGATTTTAAAATTGGATTCAATCTTCAAATTTAAGCTTTACCTTTAAATAATATGTTATATCATAATTATATTTAAATTTATAGAAATTCATATACGTTAATATGAAACTTTAATAATTAAAAACTTTATAACAGCTTTTTTTTATAAATGTTTCTTGCCAGTATCGTCGCATAACTTTTTATCTTTCACTTTAACCCCGTTCACTCTTTTAGCATTAATGTAAAATAAAGTAGATGAACCAACATAAAGTTGAAAATTGGCGCATCCAATTTAGTCATATTTAGAGTATCCGTTAAAATAACCGAATACATATATTTGAATGTTTGTTCAGATTAAACAAATATTTAACTGTTAATATTGTATTTCACTTTAAATTATAAAGCAGTAATACTTTTGAGTTACTTTTCAAACCTAATACTCTTCTACATAATTATTAACAATAAAAACTCTTTTATTATTTTTGTTAAATATCAAAATAACGGATACTTTAAAAAATGTTCAGTTATTAAAAATCTACATTAAAAAAATGATGTTTGAAATGTATCATCATCACATATGATGATAAAAAATTCAACTTCTAATGAAAAAAACATACGCTAAAGTGTAATTTGATGCTAATCAATTTGTACTGTATATCCAATTGCATGTTTATTGAATGCCTCTGCAAAATGATCGTCTTTGATTTGTACACATATATATGTCTTTACAATGCATATCAGCAGATAATTGAGCGTGCAATACGGCAGTAGTGTACTTGTCATACGTAAAAGCAAGCGATCATAAAGAGTCTTTCAAAGATAAAGCGAAAGAAAAGTGCGCAGCTGTTATAGAGATGCAAGCAGTACCGCAGAAAAGTGAACGCACTTGTCATAAAAAGTGCATTCGCTATAGATATACTTGGCTCGTTGTTTAGCTCCAAACCAAATCAATTTTGTAAGAGAAAAAAAATAGAAAAAAATAGAAAAGCATGAAAAAAACGCAAATCTGTTTTATTTACACTCTAAAAAGCATTACTTCTTGCACACTGCTCAAGAAAGCGAGAGAGAGACAGAGAAAGAGATATTGATAGATAAAAAAAAAAACGTTTTTCTTGCCGATGACACTTCACCAAATGAAAAGGAGATAAGGCATCTCGCAGGGACTAAATTGATCGATCAATAATGTCCTACATTTACAATAGAGCATGCTTCGCCAAAGTCGCATTCTGCGGGATGTTATAATAATTCATCCCAAATCAAGTCACTGTGATTATTTAGCAAGCACGTTTCTGATAGCTCAAGTTTTCAGGAGTTTGTAAACTTGATCTTGTTGAAAATTAAATGACTGATACAATCAATCAGTCGGAAAACAACTTCTTCTGACGGAAAATAAAGTATCTTTTTGATCTTGAAGTGAGATTGTACATTAATTTTGTTAAATGATATGACACGGACACAAAAATTACATTTTTACGTTTTTGTGCTACACTCAAAACTTTACATTGTAAAATTACAGTAAGTTTGCTTTCTATATTTCAATTCTTAATAGATTTCACAGTACATTTCAAATAAAATACTGTAATAATACATTTTTTGTGTGATTTTAAAGTGATATTAACTGGAAAACGTACTGTAAAATCACAGATGTCGTTTTGAGTGTATTTTAAATATTAAATTAACAATTAATTTTGTATACTTATTTTTATATATTCATATATATGATTTTATAAATCATGTATTTTTCAAAGTGCGATTAAAATTTGGATAAAACGAATTTTGCAGAGAAATTAAAAAACCGTTTTTAGATCAAAGAATAAAAAATCTTTCTAAATGATTAGACAGTGCAAGTATTTCAATATAAAACAAAAATACAAACACTAGTGGTAATTACAACATAAAATATTTAAGATGATGCTAAAATTGTACTTTGATCAACTAATAAACTCGAACGTATAATTCAGTGATTCTGGCGAAACAATTTTTGAATCAATCTGACAAAATTTCAACATAATTTAAATCTCACTTCGTTGAGTCAATCGTGATAATATAAAATTCTGCTGCAACTTTTATAATTCATTTTCAGTCGAATACGTTTTTTTTTGTTTTTTTTTGTTTTTTTTTTTTTTTTTTTTTTTTTTTTTTTTTTTTTTTTTTTTTTTTTTTTTTTTTTTGTT
>JABFPJ010000760.1:0-33753 GCA_022817425.1 Gryon sp. ZL-2020 | reverse complement strand
ATAAATTAAAATAAATTTTACGAAGCTAATGAATATGTTAATAATAATATCTATATGTTTTGTTAATGATAAAATTTAGAGGTATTAATAAAAAATATAATAGGCAAATAGGTGGGATCGACAGTGTCGTATTAGTATATGTAATGTCCATAATTTCTTTCAAACAGGTTCTAGCAAATATACGTAAGGAATATGTAAAGATATAATTGAATCAAGGCTTCGATGTCCTGCGGTGCCGAGGTGTGATCAAGCTCGCTCAGCGTGAGGTGCAGTCGTTCCACGGGATCATTCTTGATAGCTATCACGATTTTGATACAGTTGTTTCCATCTGTGCTTGAATCTTTTTAATTTATTCGCGTTATCAAACTGTATACATACACTTATTCTTTGAACCATTTTCGAGGAATTTTCGTCAATTGCTTTTAATATTCAGAATTACTGATAAATAACTGAGCAAATTTAAAAAGACAATATATTTTTATAATTCGAAAGATAAACAATAATTACAAATAAATAACAAGTTTCTTTTAGAAATTAATTAAGTAAGAATTGATAAAAGTAACACTGAACAGAAACTTACTTATATGCTCACAAATATGAATTGTTGAAATGACTTTATAAAGTAGTAAATACGAGTATAATTTTAAGTGTATCCATAACATGTTGTAAATTATAGCAATATTTTCACAAACTTGTATTTTTTGCTTGATTTTTGTTTTCGGTGCATAATAATAAATAACAGGGTCTTTATCAGATCCCACGCAGACCCCTGTTGCTACCTGTAGTATTACAGCGTGCGTAAGCTGATTAGCTGCTTGAATTTGTCTACGTTCTTATAATTGACTCAATATGCTGCGGGACGTTCGATTAAGTGTGAAACTCCTCACATATTCGTGTCGTCTTATTCCTCATATTTTGTCTTTATTATACCATTCGAGTATACTTGCACTTTTTGTACTCGACTACTGAAGTTAATGTCACTATAGTCAAACCAACAGTATATTTGAATATACATTTATACGAAAATACCATACATATAAATTATAAGTAGAACTTAATGCACATATGAAATGCATTCGTAGTAATCTGCAAATAATCTGACAATTGTCATTATTTTACGTAGATATTACTATAGTTCCCGTATATGTATACACACTTTCTTTTTTAGATAATGCATTATTTTGAGCGACAAGCAGTACTTATAAAAAGAAATGATCGTTCAGTTATATATATATGGAAACAGTGTATTTCAATAAATAATTTTAGTATTTTATTTAAACCAGGCACAGAAACATTATATGTTGTTAACATAATCAATGTAACGTTAAATTTATTTGGAAATAAAAGTCTTATTTTATTTGTATAAAGACTTATTTTACTTTGTATAAAGTAAACTAAGTTTTAGAATGTTTAATATTTTAAAATATTACATATATTTAGTGACTTGACTTGTACGCGATTTGTACAACGCATCATTTAACATGTAAATTGTTCGTTTAATTTGTACAATAAATATTTTACTGTGATATTATACTCTATTGAATTTGAAATGATCGTTATACATAATCCATTGTCCCATTCTATTACCGCGTACCAAATTCTTTTGTGTTTATGTATACCAGTGTGGTTTCCACCACTATCGACAAAATTTTGTGTGTCATTACAATGAGTATCATTTTCAGTTCTATGATTCTTAGTTATACAATAATAAAAAAAATGAAAATATGAAAACTAATCCAATTATGACAATGACAAAAGTTTGTACGACCAATTATAAGAATGATATATTATATCGAATTTATAAATATAAAGAAAAATAAGGGAACATCAAACATGTACTTTGAAATGAAAATTAGCAGAGAATTAAAGCGAAGTATCTAGTTTACAAAGCTATAACTTGTTTTGTTAGGGACCACTGATCCATGTCTGTTTTCGAAAAGCGTCAAAGCACCGCGACCAACAATTTACTCGAATTTTCCAACGAAGTTAAAAGCATAATTTTTACAGATTAAGTTGTCCGAAACTATTTTAATACCCATTTACAAACTAATGCATTGCCTCTTAATGATGTTTCTGACAGCAGTCATATTGTTGCAGTTAAATACAGATTATCGCTTTCCCGCCCTCAAACTTTAATCCTCAAGCTATTTCCTTACGAATAACAAGATGTTTGATTTTTGACTCATTCAAACGTTTTTTTTTCTCTTCATTTTTCGTTTCATTTCTGTTCCTTCAATCGGCTTTTTCTTTCTTCTTCGTTTGAACAAATATTTTCGGCGTTTTACTTTTTGCTATAATCCTGCTTTTTAAATGAGATTAAACACAATCAGATGGTTTTCAGGATTCGTTTCAAATAAAATGTAACATAATCATTCATTTTATATTCTTTATTGTCTCCTTTATTGTGATTTTTTATGACGATCATTTATGGGTTATTTCTTCGGTTCTTATGACGTTTTTTTCTTATGTTAATATACTTCAGACTCACATAATTTTAAAACACTTTTTTATATCTTTAAAGTATGTTTTAATGACGATAAAAAAAGATGGATTTAAAATATAATGAATTATAATTATTCAATTATTTTCATTTGATGTTTTTATATATTTTATTTGAACAAAGTTATTGCAGTAAAAAGTGAAGTTACTAACAGGAAAGAAACATGGAAGATGTTAAAATATTTAAACGTTTCAACGATCCACCTACTTCTTCCTCTGACATTTTAACAAACAGCGGTGCGCCCAGAGCAGATAATTATTTTTACAGAGCCCGCTTATATTCGCATCTTCATTTGCTCGACGCGTTATATTCGCGCGGGCGATTTTTCGTCCGCAGGATCATCGTTATTTTTTGCTGTCTTAAGACGCGATTTAGGAAGGGAAGGCGTGGTGCTGCTCAGTATTTTAAATCACCTCTGCCACAAAAATGATCAATTTCTTACTCAAACATATCACGCTTCAATGTGACTTCGATTAAGAATTACAGGTTCAAATAAAAATGTTAATTTTACTATACATCACAGAAATTATTAAGATATTTCAATATATTATTATTCATAGTATACATTTTGTTAATTTATAGTTTTGTTAGTAAGTATTATAAATAATTTGAAATACAATTGTCTAAATATATGTAAAAGTTGGCATGAAAATAACGTGATTATTTACAAGCATGACTTATAATCATGATACAATGTGTAATCACGATTTTTAAGTGCATTTAATGATAAGCGTAATTCTAAACATGCTTAAAATGTAATAATTCAAACGTATTAATAAAATGTTACGTGAGATTAAGGGATAAGAGCGCGCTGATGTATTGTATCTGTCTATGCCATATTTAATAACATTGCAAAAGTATTGGTGCGACTGCTGAAAAAAGAGAGAAAGGGAGAACAAAAGTGTGAGAGAGGAAAGGAGAGGGAGAGAGAGGAAAAGAGAGACACGCACACACGTGTACGTGAGAGACTGAAAATACGAAGGCCTATCGCAGATGAGATCGCATCTTCGACGTTCTTGTGAGTGGCTGATGTTGGTATAGCAAAACACTGTCGGGTCATGAGCATCATTATCCCCACTCATTTACAGCGAAGGCAGAACAGTCGGCCATTTTGGTTGTGCGAGAGAGTGGCAAAAGTGATCATCAAACTAGCCAAGCACACCAAACAGGGGGGTAAAGCGTGCATCGCGTGCCAATGAGACTCTAACGGTTAATTAATTAGACCGGATTACCACGGCTGTCTTGCAAGATCAAATCACGCTACCGTCTCAATGCACAAATTATACTGCATAATTTCTTATTATATTGTTTTGATTTGTTCGCTGAAAACGTCTTCAGTTGTTAAATTTACATATTTTTACAATCATTGTCTCTTCTGCTAATATTTTCTACACATTTGTTTTGATGCTAAAAGCTACTGCTGGGATCATATTGTACAATAATTTAGGGTTAATTAAAAATTATATTAGGTTTCTTTTAGTAAGTGTTAGAAATTAATAGAAAATTTGTTATTTAATGTGGGAGATCTTGTTTATGGACACTGATTTAATGTACTACAGCTTTTTCTCGTTTCCCTTCATCATTTCTTATTTTTATGATTACATAAGAAGATGAAATATAGATGGAAGTGATACATAGAACATGCAACTTGTCAAACAAAATTGTACTTTTTTAAGTTATGGTTATTTAAACAGAGAGATAAGTGGAAGTATAAAAAAATGTAATTGTTAATTTACGAGATGCAGTATTCAATTTGGGGCAAAATTTTATTTTTTAATGAGTTATAATGAAGAGTATTGTTCTTAAATTAATTTAATAATATAATTGTTGAAATTGTAATTACATATAGTATATATCGTATAACGTGATAAAATATCTCACGTTGTTATTATATTAGTTTATTGTATGCTTATGATACCAATAGCTGCAATTTAGATCCTTCGATTGTAATTTTAGGGGAAACGGATGCCAAGATATTTTATGGATCTGATAGGAGGTACCCTATTTAGTGTGATATAAGCACATTTAGACAGCAATTGTGATTTATTGTATGATAAACACGTTTAATTTTTTCATTAGAAATATTTGATTTTCAAAAAAAAAGAAAAAAAATTGTAAAACTACAAATAAATTTACAGCAAATGAAGACAGTATATATATTTCAAAAAAACGACCGCAAAATTGATTTTTTGTTCATATTACGAATAAGAACTTTTCATTACTTCACTGTTCAAAACCTGTTTGAAAACATTACTTAAAAAGGTTGAACCCTCTTTAAAAGGGAATATTGATATTTCATGTATCTGTGATCTACGGGCAAGTGTTCAGGTGATACAACTATTTCACCTGTTACAAAACGGCATATTTCATTTTTTAATGTGCACGTAAAAATAGTAAATTAGAATAAAATCCGCTTTGTGTAACTATATTATGCTTTGAAATAGGGTAAGAGAATACAAGTGAATATCTTAAATAAATCGCTTATATATAAATCGAATTTGATTATTTCGCTAATATTTAACACATTTTACATCAAACAAGATATATCTAGTAATCTACTATGAGTGGCACAGTTGTTAGACATTTAATCAGTTATTTAAACAATCGTATTTATAAATAAATGGATTTGAATCACCATCTTAAACTCTTCACGCACGCAACAATTCCTGTACTGTATTTTTATTTAGTATCTAGTATATAATTACTTTAACCGAAAAAAAACAAACAGAAACAATGACTATGCAATTAATATTTTTTTGAAAAACGGAAGTATTTATGAACAAGGAATCGTTCCAAACACATACCTTGTTATATCATTTTTTTCTATGAATCATAAAAATGAACACAAATCATTAGCGATCACTAAAAATCGCTATAACAGACAACGAAATAAATAAAACCTATACAAAAAATGCACGATCTAATTTTAAACTTAATCCCAATCGTAGCTGCTAATCCAAAATTTTCACAAATTCTGATATTGCAGAAAATATCCAGTTTAATTGCTTAGAACTTAGAAATGACGAAACATTTTTTCCAATCATGTATAGATATGTGAAAAAAAGGTTTATAATTAAAAGTTACTTACAACAACAAAATCAAAGGTACAAAACTTTTAAGCCACTTACCAAAGTGGCTTAAAAGAATATTTGAATAACTGAAAATTGTCTTCTAAAACACAATTATATAACGTCTATAGGGTTTAATGACAACTTTTCTCTTGATCTGCCAGTATGATACATATATCATTGGACCTAAAAAATAAAAAAGTAAGACAGTTTTTTGGCATTCAAAATCAAAAATCGTTAAATAAATATTTGCTTAATTTTTATTATTTAGTTACATTTTTCACAACAGTTGAAAAAATTAGTTAAACCCCGGATATATCATTTTGTTGCATTTTTTACAAAATCTTTTCATAATTAATTTATTAAACGTACTATAATTATTAATTTCACAATTTTCTCTATTTGTATTTGGTATTATGAATAATGATATAGGATAGTGTTATTGGCTCGAAAGTACAAAAATGTTATAACTGAAAAAATAGAATACTCATTCGAAAAATGAATTGTTATTAATCGCATATTACCGCAGGATATGAAAATTGTCTTTATAATTGAATCTTATATGTTAGTTTATTTGAATGCAATCATAATGTCTTAAAGTTCTATAATTTACGATGATATAAGATAAGACGACAACACCGCGAATGGCTGTTCAACAAATCAAAGCCAACAAAACTCGAGAAACGTGTGTACACACTTCACTACTTACAAGCCGTACAGTATGTAGTCCCAGTGCATGGCAAAGTTATAATTACTTGCCTTATAAATTACGAATCCCAAGATTGTAGATATGTTTTCACAAAACACCTCAGAACACTTACACCAAACGTGTTACTTTCAGCCGCACACAATATTCGTTCGAACGTTGGTATCAATAATGAAATATTAGTGGTCAATTTCTAAAGTCAACATACATAATTTGCAATTTTGAAAAATTTTAAGTTAGAATTTTCCATATTTACCATACATTTTTTATAATTATTTATTATTTTCTATCTCACTTTAAACGTCGACAGGGCATTTAAGTGATACGAAATAAATATCACACGACAGCAATTCGGGTGCAGTTTCAACAAAAACTATTTTCATATTGCTCTTAAAATACTACCGAAAGACTGTTACATTAATCATAACGATATTTAAATTTTGTTCAAACGAAAATGACATATTGTCCCTGAAACGAGATTAAATGTTATATATATATCAAGCTTAATTTTTGCGTTCAAATTATCCCCTGGTGTGGGGTGAAAGTAGTAATATATATGACAATCGTGATTTTCGAGATAAATGTGCGTTTAAAATTAATATCTCATTAAATTTTATAAATTATAAATTTCATAAAATAATAATTCAAATCAAATAATTGAATACAAAGGCTATTAATAAAAGATATTTATATCGTCGTATATTCTTGGTTATTTTATTTTGTCGTCCTTAACCAAAAATTGAATCGAAATAAATTTGTCGCTTCTTTTTGTCAACATTTATTGTCTTATTAAGGCCTTTTAATGTCTAAATGTCTTCCCATGCTATAATGAAAGCTTTTAATTTAAATTTTGACTCAGCCGACTTTTTGAGTTTTATTGTCTAAGACGAATGTTGTCAGATTTCAGAAGGAGTATATATGGACATTAATAAGTTAAACATGTACATAATTCGACTGGAAATTGGTGACTTTTGCTGGAAATTGCAATTTAAACGAGAATCTTTAAGAATCATCAGTAACTGAAAGGATGGAATATATTTGAGTGAAGAAAACAAAGCAGAATGCTTGGGGATGATGCATGAGGTGTGTTTAGGTGTGCGATAGTGACGTGCTGCACAGTGATCAACGCCACAGGAGCCGTTTCAGTGTCGAGTCTTCTGTTCCATCTTCACGAAGCGAGCATCGCCCCTTCTCTGTTTGTATGTAAGAAAACCAGAATAGAGCCGTCAAAGCCACAGGAGGGCCACGCTGCCTTGTAGACCCCCTGCTGTCCGCCATCTTGTCTTTTATTAACGAGAAAGAAGTTGGTTCCTCTCTCGAAAGTCACGCTCAAGAGCCACACAATCAAAAAGATTCTTAGAAAAGAATCATGCCAACGAGACAAGAATTCATTAGGCATTTCACCGGTTAATAATTGCCTCGGCTACTATAGTTCCTCCGATCCTTTATATTCTAAGCGATTCGTTGTTTTTTTTGTTATTTTATTTGGTTCCATCCTCAGATTTTACTTTTTTTCTTCCTCTTTTTCTTGCGTTATTACTTCTTATTTATTCTGTTTTTACTTTGTCAAATCAACTATGACACTTCACCGCTTTCTCTCATTATCCAGCTCGCCGATAAATTCTGTCCACTTGCGTACATTTGTTTCACGCTTCAGAACTTAATGTGAGATTCTTGATAAATTAATACACATTCATTTCTCACCTTGTTAAAAATTATTGATATAGCAGAAGAAATGCGGAAAGAGATGCAAAAATAGCCATCTGAACGTTTTTGCAATGTGTAATATAAACAAAAAACTTGTTCTGTTTTTTACTTTTTCATTGTTTGTATACAGAGTAAATGGTTTATTTTGAATACATGTTAATACTTATGTATTTATAAGTACTTGTTTGTTTGATTTATTTTTAAATATTTGTAAACAAGATAATCATTTGTTTTGTTTATGTTATCTTCAAAAGAATACACAATAAAACAATGAAAAAATGTAAATAAAATCAAAACATACATTGTTTACAAATTTTATTTTTTTTAATAAATAGTAAATTAATAAAAATAAATTTTTATTAATTTGGTAAAGTTTATTTTTATTTGCATACATTACTTTTAAATCTTATTAACATTATATTAGAATTTTATATATATAAGTAAATTTGCTTGATCAACTTAAAGTTCCAGCCCTCTGAATTCGTCATATATTAATACTTTTTAAAAATGTATATGTATATAAACTTGATAAATATCAGGATTGAAATGCTCTTATAGATAATTAAACAAATGACAATGTAAGCATTGCGGTTGTTGAATAACCGCAGCATGATAATTTTATTTATACGCGTAGGCGTTGAAAGCGAAGCGTCGTTTGAAAGTTTCGCATAAATTCTCGTGTAGAGAAGAAGAATGTATCTCCAATTTCTGTGCAGTAAATGTCAAGTTGGCAAAAATCTTCAAGCGTGTAAAACATTGCGAATCAGATACGATGGTAAACCGTCCGCCCTAAACTATCTCTTGATCCTTTTAAATCCTTTGGGAAGATCCGAGGGTTCGGACTTAATATAAGAGTAGTTCGTATACTAAAGATCCCGAATATTAACATAATATTCCAACACCCTATAATTATGTTTTAATGTTTATACTGATTACGAAATATGTGAGATCTTTGAAAATGTAACCATAAGAATTGGTTGTAAATGAATTACAAATCGTCATAATAAACCATAAATATTCATGATCAAATTAGGAAGAAATTGATTTTAATTTTTAGATCTATTGTTCTTTCGGGCTGAAATTTCACATGTCAGATTTAATTTTAGCTTTTTTTAGACTACAGGAATCCGTTTGAAATGTGTCAAGATTTCAAACACCATTAAGTTATTCATTTTTTTTACATATTTCATTTTTATTAAATATCGTGATTTCATATCGACTTAATTTAAGATTTCTTTTTGTAAAACGTTGAAATTTTTCTAATATTGAGCCTATGTTTGGGCTTTTAAGTATTATAGACTTGAAGATTTCGAGGTAAAGAGACACTATGTTTGTGGATTGAAATGTTAATAAGATTTTTCCGAACGACTAAATCAGAATTAAACATTTTTCCGTCTGAATAAACCGTTTAACGAAAGTATTCGTATATATACAGATAATATTCTTCGATGGGCTTTTTGTTATGAGAACATAGCGAATTTCTTTGTGGTGTTCAAGTACATTTCTTTGGGTCATGACTCAGAGGCACGAGGCGACTGAACGTCAAAGATAATGTGGTAAATTTGTACACAAGTTTTTCTTCGTTTCTTTATTATAGTATGGTAGTACCGAAGGGAGGCGCATTGCCCCCTCCATGCGTGGCAGCTGCAAAATAATGTTTAACATCAGTCGCATTCAATTGTTCACGCCTGCGGAGTCGCACTTTTATTTCTTTATTTCTTATTTCTCGTGATAATAAGAATTATGAACAATGCAGACGTATGCTTTTGCAAAATCAACGAAATAAATACGTAAATTAAAAGAATTACATTGCTCTCAAATTATAAAAAATGATGGCTAACTTTAACTTGAAAGCAAATTTTAGAGTAACCCCTCATAACAATTTATCATAAATCTTCGATACTTAAAAATATTCTTTGTTTAAATATATTATCTCAGAAAGATGAAAATATATGAATGTAATATCGATGATGTGTAATGAATTAATTTATAAACAATAATGAACAATAATGAATATAAAATGGTGAATATAAAAAGACTTCTTCATAAAATATATATAAGACTTTAAAGTATTTCGCGTAGGGTATGAATTGCAAAAATACATTTGGATTTTAATATTAAGCTCACGTTTAGTACCCACATCAAAAGACAAAAGATTTATTTATTTTTCTTATCGTTCTAAAGAAACTTTTTACAATTTAACATTAAAAGGATATTTTTCAGAAAAAGACATTCAAATTTTATATAGTCCGTCAAACGTTCTACCGATATATTCTTTCTTCTTTATTTCATGTAAAATAGTTTTAATTAATGCATTATAATTAATTGTTTAATGTTAATTTTGAAAGAGTTCCCAAACGTTCATCTTAAACACTGAATAAAGCATCTTGAATATATAATTAAATTTACAATATAAACAAGTTAGTTCATTATTTACCACTAAATCTAAAAAAGGTGAAATAAAAAAGCGAGATTTGCTTGCTGAACACGTTTTATAAAAGTGAATGGAACCGAGAGATTTCTTTTGGGATAGGTAAAACTATGCGGTGACGAGTATGTCAGGATAGTTCTTGGACATGCGGGAGTCTTTAGACCTTAAAACAAATTCGAGGAACTGAATCATTAAGAATATATCTAATGTTTAGACATGCCACCTATTTTATTTTTGTGACATAAGACAAAATTAATGTCAACAAGATAAGGTCTCATTCTGTCTGTAAATTAGTATTCACAATAACATTAATTTTCAAACACACAAAAATCTCACTCGTCTAAAGTATCTGACAAATCTATTATTTATTTTTGATACAAGAAAAAAAGCTGTACAAAATAGTAATAAAACTAATATAATAGGACAAGATTGTATAAATATTAATTATTAAATTTCAATGAAAAACTATTGGAAACAAGTTGTTATTGATATCAAACGGTTATTTGTTCTAAAATGTTGATTTTCATAATCATTTATTACGTTAGATTAATTATATTTGTAGGAAATATTAATTCGAAGTCGTAACCTTTTGTTTAATAAATGATTCTTGCTTTTGAAACTTTACTATTTTGATTATGATTGATTTTACCCAAGGAATTTCAATGGAATGACCAATGTTAATGAACGACAACGTTCATCCAACAATATCAGAGACCAAGAATTTTCGACTGACAGACGGATGAACACGGCCAACAAATGGTCTGTCCGTACAGATTTCATCTTTGCTGTAGTATATTCATATTAAGTTAAGATATACTAATACAACGCTTTACTCTGTATTTAAATCTATTTCATATTATAATCAACATGTCTTAATAGACGTTATTAATTTTACTTTATACAAATATACACTTTATGAAAAAAATTGAACCTTTCCAATTTATTAATTTGTTTGCGACATCGTACATAGTTTTTAGTGTATTTCACTGTATATCTCTCTTAATTTTAAATTTTTTCGCGATACCAATCATCTAAAAAATAAAAAGTTTAAAAAAGAAGTTCTTAGATAAGTAGTATAATATTCATGTATATTCAGCGAAGATTCAAAATTTATAATATAAACTTAATACATGTATATAAAAGTTATAAATCTTAGTTATGATAAGTTATGAATCTTTAAATAATAGATACATTTGCGATTGATTAAGTATTTAAAAATATTTTAAAATAGGTATTAAAGCATTTTATAATATAATTATATTCTAAAATTTATACTGCCTCTTAAAAATACATACTCTTTAGTTTAGAATACAAAATTCACATCACTTAAATACTGATTTTAGTAACAAATTTATTTATATTACTGATTCTATAAAAACTCTGCTTTGTTAAAACACTATATCTGTGGCTCCCGGTAACAATAATAATCAGACAAGCGCCACATTTTTTTGTCAAAAAAATTCAACATAAGAATGCTTCATATTTTGTTTACTTCCATCTGAACATTTCATAGATTTGATATCCTTGGAAATAAGACATTACAATGACTAAAATGACATTAATGAGTAAAATAAAAAGAAACTGTCATATGCTCAAGATGTTACAATTCAAAAACTTTTAAAAAGCACTTGTCTGGTTTTTACTGGAAGCCACAGATATATATGTATTTATAAATTTATTCTCTATGACCTATGTGAGATAAAAGCATTTATCTAATGAAGAAACGAAATCATAAAAAAATAGAAAGAAGCAAGTAAAGCTCCTGAAATAACAAATAATATAAAACGGAATGACTATCACTGGACGTGTTAACCATGCATGCAACAATTTCATTATAGAAAATAGCATAAAACCTACAAGGTTAGTTGTTGCCCGCAGCATTGAGGCAGCTTAGCTCTTTAAATCCAAAATAAAATATGCATCATTAATTCGCTTTATTCGCGCACCGAGCTGCCAGCGGAATAACTTCATGGAAGGAAGAGGTCAATGCATGAAATAAAAAGCAAGTAAGACATCTTACTCTCACGCGAGTGAAGAAGAAAGAAGAAGAAGACGACGACGACGACGATGAAGAAGAAGAAGAAGAAGATGAAGCAGAAGAAGACGAGGAGAAAGAGATGAGGATGTTCAAGTGTTAGAAGAAGCTGAAGATGAAACTTGGGAGAGAATGGTGCGGGATAGGGTTAAAAAAGGGAAAGGACGGAGTGGTATAATCGTGATAAGCAGGTGATAGATGCCCTTCGAAGTATTACTGCTAGGTCTGGCACAGACAATGGCTATTTGTTTCTTCCTCACCTTCCTCGTCTCTCGCCTCTTAAAGCCCACGTTACACCCAATTCTCTCTACTCTCCGAATGTGTTGCGCGCCCAGTGCAAAACTACCATACTGTTATTTCGATGTGGGTTAAATCACATCGACAGATAATCACAACTTAATTTACCCCCCGTAGCGAGGTCAATGCGACTCCGAGCGTAATCATTAAATCCAGATTGCAAACCTTGACAGTCTTGTACGCCTTTTCCACCAGATCCATTTGTTCTCGAGGGGCAGAAGGGAGAAAGGATTTAGGTATGTCTTCTAGATGTACGTTTGCTTTCAATTATGGCTTTTGGAATAGTTGAAATTTATGCACGACTGAATCATTAAAAGGTAACGCACCGAGATTATTATAGATTGATCACAAATTCCCGCACAAAAGATAGGCATTGTGATCAATTAGTCGAACCAGAAACGATTAATTAGAAATCGAGACTATCGTGGGACATTCTTCCGATGTCGATGTATGTATGTATATGTGCAAGATTTCGAAAGGAAACGTGATTGTTGATCTTGTCAATGTGTCCCGTTATAAACTTGACACATTGCGGGGATAATAATGATCTATTAACTAACTAGATATACCTTTTTGGTACCTCCTACTGAACGAGTAGACATCAATTTTCTCTATTCCTTTGGTGAATTGTGGATCTTTTTTTTTATCCTTGTCTCGTTTTTCCCTTCTACCGTCGCTTGAGTGTTGATTTAATTAGAATATATTTGCTGTATTAAAATTGCGTTATTCTTTTTGAAATGTATGTTTTAATTAAATAATCATTTGTATCTTGGTCTGTGAGGTTTTTACTAAACTTACACGACAAATTCAAAAGAGGCTCACTTTATATTACAACGTTATCAACGAGATTCATCTAATTTATGCAAATTATAACTGATTTATTATTTGTCTCTTAAAAAGATTGCGTGTTGAATATTTATTCAATATTTTATAAGGTCAGGTTGGCGCGTTTACTTCTGCTGAAATATATCAAGAAAATATCAGACACGTTGCTTATACGATTGATAGAGTAATTGTCTTCCTTTTCACCATTAGGATGCTCTCGAGTTTCTTTTTCGACGAATTTCAATGAGGCGGGAAGACTGTTGAGAAAGAGAAAGAACTTTATTATACAACTCGATGGGGACTAGAGATACTGGGATTCCGTGAAGTTGGGCGTTCTCTTTAAAAAACCGTTGACGCGGATAAGAAGGTGATATTAATTGGCTCCATTATTATTAATCCAAACAACAGTATAAATCAACCCAACAAACGTGAGCATGTGATTCTCAGTAATATATTACAATGTATCGGTGTCTTAGGTTTACGCTCGAATCTTCACGTGTGACAAAATAAAGGATGTTTACAAATTGTACGAAGTGTAATTTTCAGTTTTACATAGTATTGCATTAAGCTAATCTTTATTAGTATTATTATTATTATCTTGCATATTTCACAGAAATTTGAAGAATTTCTTCAAGAAATTTTTATCAATGATGAATTTACTCTTTAAAGGTGAATAAGTGAAAATTCACTTATTTTTTGTCGTTTTTTAACTTATTCAAAGTTAATTATCGATTTTACAATAATTGTGAAGTCGACAATTATCTTTAAATAAGTGAATATTCACTTTATAGAATTTTTTTTGTAATTTTTAATTTATTTGTAAAAATCGGACTAAAATATGGATTTTGCATTACTCTCATTGGCACATGTATATATATTATATTTGTTTTAGAAGAATATATTTTGTGGATTAGAAAGAGATGTCTAAAAAATTAATTTTGAAAAGAAAGGTCCATTAATTCTCTTTTCTTTAAATTATACCTTTGATGTATTTAATGCACGTTTGACCACTAATTATATCAGACGATCGAACTAATCTGCCCCAACCATCCAATTTATTTATCCACCAAAATGATATCAAATCGAACACAAAAACATCACCCAAAACCTGATCACTCATACATTTAATAATCCATAATTCCATCAATTAATCAACCTTCACATTTGTCCCTTGCCACTTTCTTTCGGCGTAGTTGAACAAAAATTTTAATGAAATATCAAGAAAATGTCGTCGAGATCAGTCATATATAAAAAAAGCGATTACCATCGAATTACAGTGTACGAAGTTATAAAATATTGGCCACAGCGACGACATGCTCACAAAAATAATTACACCGAATAAAAGAAATAACAATTAATCTCAATTCACTTATCTAATATTAACATCGACATTATATATAGCAGCCATCGCTGAATTTTCTTCGATAAAAAAATTTTACACACTTTACACGCACATATACACGCGTTGTTATTATCAATAGATCTGTCACACAAACACGGAAAAGTCTTGGCATATATATACATATATATATTTATATTTATATATGTATGCATTTGTTTATGTCTGTGTGTGTGTTTGTTGATGTATCAATCACCTGAAGTGGCAAGCGCCTGATCACCCAAGCATCATTAAAATTCATTTGCTGCCGATTCAGGGCCTGGCATGGACTCGCTAATCATTAAAGCGAATCAAAAGCCTTGGGGCTTTGTGTATACGCGTGAAGCAGCGTCGAGCCGAGAAAGTCAGCATGCGGGTGCTACGTATTGACTCACAATAGATCACGATGATTAATGACGCAATTTATCGACTGACCCGCTAATGAGGCACTGACTCGCCAAATTCACTAACTAACCCCTTTCCAAATGAATTCATACAATTTTTCTCAACTTCTTTCTTCTTTTTTTCATTCTAGTCAAACAGTGTGTATATATGTATGTGAGTCAAGACAAATGGTTATTTCATAAAGAAACATGATTAACGGTCGCCTTAATTTATATGACCTTAAATGAATATATTAACAACTTTTTGTCCTTCCTTTTTCTCAACTATGTGCCGAAATTGATATTGCTTTTGTTGAAAATTCAACTTTGAATAAGTTAATATAAAAACCAAATTAGTTAGACTTTTATGGCAGATGATTTGGAGATAGATTCAAATCTTATATAATACTTTTTCTCAATAATTTAATTTCGTTCTTTTTAATGTCATTAATGATTTTTTTGTCTTTAATTGAGTATTATGTTATTTGCATATTGAGAGTCGCTGATTATTCAGAAAAGCATAACGACTCTATCTAACCGAGGTTCAGATATATAGCACGTTTCAGGTTGTATTCATATAAGTAAATGCAAAAGCATTAATACATACACAGTGGTGGACGTAGTCACTTTATCCCTTATTCAAATAAACACTCGCCATCATCCGTAAGGATATTACTGTATTTGTAATCTTACCCGTTTCTGGTTATAGGATATTCTAACGTATGTGGTAAGCTGAAAAAAAAGAAAAAGAAATTGGAGATGGTCAGATTAATGCAAGAATAATTGTCATTATTGTATGATTCATCTCTTAATTAACAAACGTAGATCGCAGTGTATAATTTTTTAACATTTTTCAAATAAATGTTAATAAAATTTAACCAAGATAATTTATTACTTACTTATTATTTATTTTTCACTATACAAAAGAATTTCAATAAATGTGAACTGAGCAATTACTCCAATAAAAGTGAGTATTTCATTATTTTAAATAAACAAATGTAAAACATGAAATAAATAATTATTAATACAAGGTTAAGTTTTCTTGTATGTAATGATTATTTGTAATTTACATAATTTGTTAAAGCTAATAATATCATTACAAGTATAAAATTTATTGGGCGAACACACATAACAATCTAATCTTTTTTTCTATGCGTATGTTGACTTTTGACAAAAAAAGGCTTGAATCTTGTTTAAGTATATTGTTCCATTAATTTAATCAAGTTATTAATATGTAACAGTTGATTTTCGCTAGCAATCATTACAAGCCGTATACACAACACACTGAGGCTGGTTTCGTCGAACCCTGACGAAATTGCCAACACATCGCGACCTGAATTCTAATTGCGTATATGAAAATTTACACGTTCAATTATATATTACGTAGATGCTCGTGCCTGTCAATATTTATGATTATGAAAGATTATAAATTTTCAGTGTGATTTTTATATATTATGGTTGATTTTATTACTTTTACTATTATTTTAATACGATAATCGTTATTTTATAAAATGAAACTATTTATTTTATTGTAATTAATTTAAACGCCAGAAGAATAATTCGCATATAAAATATAATTGTTTGTTTGAAAGCCGTAGGTGTGTATAAATCAAAGTATATTTGAATTAATCGTATAAAATGACTTGTTTTTTTGTTAAATACGAAGAAGACGGTTCTCTATATCTTTCGTTAAACATACATTTTAGACACTGAAACTTCAATGCGCGCTAAACTATGGTTTAGCAGAAGTTAAACCAATGATTATGTTGTCAAGCGTAGTAGGTGGAGAGAAAAGTGATCGCTCACCGTCGCCATACGTGTTACACACGTAAATTCGCCGAGGAGATACGCGTGTGTATATATGAAAACGTGTTGCTTGATTATTGAAGTACGTATGTAAGGTAACCTGCGCAAAAGAAAATAAATACAAAAGTAATATTTAACTTCAGCAATATTCAGCGGCTAACAATATGTGTTGTGCCTTAAGCATGTAATGCCTCTCACACAGATGTCTAACACCATTTATCAACATTATCACTGACAGAAAAAGATACCTTAAGAATAATAGGGGTTCCCAACTACTTAAATTATTACCGTCTCTCGTTTATTTATTCTTTTTTACTTACTGCACATTAAAAAACAATAATATGTCGACAATTTCAAAAGTAATTTGCAAATTAATTTTCTTTTTTTTCTATTCTATAAGTTTTTAATTGTTTTTGTATAAATGAAGAAACTAAATGACTTTTATTTACACTTGTATGTTCAATTGGTTGTGTGTATATACTGTATATGTATGCAATATATACATACACATTTACGTGAAACATAAAATATTTATTTTTGCTAGTTTAAAACCTCGCGTTTTATGAGCAATAACAAGAGTATAGTTCGGCACCTCGTTCATACTCGCAACACGATCTTCACCAATCCCCTTTTCTCGTCAATTTTCAGCCCTGCTCCTCACCGTTCATTGATGGAGATTGTTGACTCAACAGTCAATAGCTTTAACTTACAAAACAACTTAACAGACAACTAAGAGGCCGGAGTTATGAGCGAACGCATACATACGGTCATAGTGCGTATATTCAGCCAACTTTCTTGCGATCTCGATGCCTTACTATTACAGTCATTACTTTCTTATTACTAGTTATCTTGTTACTCACTCATGCAACGCATTCTTATGAACCAATCTCGGCAGTTCTTGTCCATACAACTATACTTTGCAACGCGTGTTCATACTTCACATAATTTGCATACACTGCTCCCACATATGAACATCATATTCCAACGTCTTTTTCTTTTATCAAATCATATGATCCAAATTAACTCTCGTTAAAGACTTAACACTTTACATTCAATGATTCAAAGTGAAGATTTCATACTGAGTAGTGAAATACAGTATATTACGTGTCAAGAGTGCTTTGTCCCGAGATACGTACAGTACTTTTCATACCCGATATCGGTAGAAAGGAAGCCTTTTACTGCCCGAAGAGCGGAATAGATCAGTTTTCTGCCCTCTGGCGCAAAAGTGATCTTTTCCTTCCTAGGGCAGCAAAATGTTTTCCTGCTCTTATCGCAAGTAAGAAAAATTAATAAAATAGAGTGAAAAATTCAATCAATTCTAGAAAGGTTTTTCATGTTATTTCTGAAGTTGGTCCCAAATTATGAATTTTTTTTATCAATTATTAATTATTTATGAGTCGTTGATCCTTTTAGTTTACGAGTGAAGTTAGCTACAAAATATAATAAAGAAGAGAAAAACGGTATCTCTAGCCCCATGAAATATTTTTCAAAAAGAAACTACATACGAAATATTTCTACATTATAATTTCAAAATGTAGTTTGTATTAAACCTAATCCAACCATATTCATATATATTTATTCGCTTTCCCTTTTTATAATGAAGATAATTTAAACGTATGAAATTAAACGATTAAACATTTAATCATTTTAATATCAAATTGCTTAAAACTATATGGGCTTAAGAAACATAATTTTTAACGTCACATTTTGTGCTATTTTTATTTGCACGTTTTTTTTCTTTCTAATTTTTTTGTAGCATCTCTTTTCTCCGCTTACTCCCGATGCCGCGCTCCAGCCAAAACGAGCTTCCAATTAACCAACAATCCGAAACAATTTGGTCGACCAGATCCTATCTCTTGCCGCTTACCAACGGTCATGGACGTATCTCTTCGTGAGGCATTCTGGACATGTGGCCTTCCTTCACGAGACGCCCATCCTGCGCGAAAGCAACTCCAAACTAAAACGACTCGTGTAACAAGATCCGAGATTGATATTACGCCCTTAACGCGACGTTGTTCGCTCGTATCCAAACATTTCTGTACCTAAACATACACAATTCCACTACATATATTTTTTGAAATTACCAGCAGAATAGATATAATTTTTTTCGAAAATAGCCATTTTTTGCAACTTGCCAATTTCTTAAATTTTAATAATTCGTTAACATTTATCACTATTGTTTAAATATAAATAGAAACAATATAATGATATATTGATTAAATGTATTTAAAAATGTACTTTACATGTATCTTCTAAAAAGGTAAAAGGGCATAACTGTACAAGGCGAACTTATACAGTTATGTTCTTTTTCAGCTTTGTCGCAAATGTAAATGAACCGTCTGAAAAATTATTTACTTTAAACAGACAATTAAGGTTTATAAAAATAAACAATTAGTCGAATTCGTGAACAAATGTAGAAAAACATTTATATTATAGCATATAGTTTTGAAGTTAAACTTAAGAACTATATTACAACTTATTACAAAATTATGAAATTTATAAAAAAAAATTAGTGAAAGAATTACATCACATTTAGGAATTAACAAACGTAATTTTAATGCTAGTTTAGTGTGTATGTAAGCATGTGATGAGTGTGTCTCGTAGTTATAATATAACATTACTAACGGCACATGTATTCATGAGAGTCTGAAGACATTGCCACCGTCTTAATGTGTCTTCCGAACCACATTGGTGTAATTGGAATGATGTCCAATTTTGTTAGTTGCGCCACCTTGCATAAAATTCGAAAACCCAAACCAGGAGTATGCGACGAAGGCAATATTTATGGCCTCAGAAATTACCAGCTATCAGATGGCGCTGCTTGCACCAGGTCATACATGTAACATGTGATAGCTATCAACATAATCTTTAACATTCATTCAACAAACACTCAAAATATTATTAATTAACGAATAAATAGTTAAAAATAATATATTTTGCTACCCTACCTCATTTAATTAAATTGAATTACAAAACAATTTTTTAATGTATTTATAATAAGATTTAGAACTATTAAAATATACAAACTAACATTTATATTCAAACGCTTTAATAATAATAACATTAATACATTATCAACGTAGATTCTCAATAGCTTCTCAATAGCATTTCCATAGCATTTCAATAGCTTTTCAATAGCTTCTCAATAGCTTCTCAATAGCTTGTTAATAGCTTCTCATTAGGTTCTCATTAGGTTCTCATTAGTTTCTCATTAAGTTCTAATTAGGTTCCCATAAGCTTTCCATAAACTTCCCATAAGCTTCCCATGAGCTTATTTTTTCATATTTTCATAAGTCTTTGTGTATATGTACATCATATATACAGGGTGTAACAAAAATATAGTGCACCCAGGTACTTGAAGCTTCCTTGTGAAAAAACATGCAACAATATATGTTGCCATAGGTCTAGCCATGGTTACCACAATATTCGCCATGGCATGGCTATTAGTGTGGTAGACGCTACAGACCTTGCCATACCATGGCTAGTACTGTGGCTTGTATCCATACTCATGGCCACAGTTTGGCAAATACTGTGGCAATCATGGCTAGACCTGTGGCAACATATATTGTTGCATATTTTTGCATAAGGAATCTTCTGGTAATTTAGTGCACTATATTTTTGTTACACCCTGTATATATGTTATGCATTGCATAATGCAATATAAATATTATGTAATATTTACACGGGACCAAAAAATACCATTAACGCAACAAAATTGATCATTGAGTTAATGTTGACAACTCAATATAAAGCACATTTGATTGAATCGATTTTCACATAATAATAACCTCCAAAATATTGATGCAATTAAGCTTGACCATAGGTTCTATGGTAAGTCGAAATTGTATCTATTGTGAGTGAACATCTTACGTGTTTCAATATAGACCGCAGATCTGTATTCACTATTACTTCAAAAAAGGTTTTTTTTTGTTTGATTTAACAATATGTATTCTTATATTGGCAGACTATTAAGTTAATATGAAATATGCTTAGATTAACATTTTTTTCATATTGGATCAATAAAAGACAGTCTATTAATTTTGAAGTATAAATATATTGCAAGACGAACAAATATGAATACAAATAAAAATAAAATAAATAAAATAATACAATACAATAAATAAATAATGAATAGTGTTGTTTGTATCAGAACTGTAATTATGTTACATATTATCATATAATAATGATGTATCAGTCTGAAATACGAGCAAATTACTGATCATTATTGACAGCTATGATTTGGCCATTTTTTCGTCTTATTACACAGGAAGAACGAAATGGTACAACTGTGGTGGTAATAATACATCTAAATAGTAACATAATGCAACTTAAATGGTAAAATTTAGAAATTACAATTTTAAATTTCTTATTTCGTGCGCCATCTCTCGAAATCGAACGTATATACTAATTGGCGAATCGCGATTTCAAGTGTGTTTGTGATATTTTCAAAAAAGAGCTGCGGTTTTCAATGCGAGATCTTTTGGTAAATATATATTATTTATGATTAATCGAGAGATTGAAGTTGCAATCAATGCAAGAACTTTATTTAAGATCTTTTTGTTTATTTGTTTACGATGCTCCAAAAAGAAGAACCTGTATTAAAATGTTCTAACCTCAACTTTTTATTTAATATAATAAAGTCACTTTTTATTCGTTTTTATTTATTTAAAAAAAATAATAAATAAATGTAATTGACTTATGTCTTTAAATTTCATTTTTTAAATCTTTTTTTGTAGTTTATATTAATATAAACAATGAATGAGTTTGTTTGAAAAGGTTGTTTGACTTCAGTTTGAGCGACTTCTCGGAAATTTTTAATGGTACAAAATTGTATTATTCTTAACATTACTTTTTTTTCTAATAAACATAATGTAATTACTTTTGAATTACGTATTTTTAACGGAGCATTTCTGTTTTTCTATATTAGCAGATTATTTTATATTCAATTATTGGAATCATTACTAGATATTTTGCGCGCTTCGCGCGCTCTTTTTAATGTTTTATTTTTGATAACAAATTAAAAAAAACATTTAAATAAACATCTATCAGACACTTTATTTTTATTTAATTTTATGAATAAAGTTTTTATGATTATGATCAAATGTTTTGTCATTTATACATTCTTTACAATCACTGTTTATTATTTATATACGCTATTTTCATATCGATTGTGGCGCCACGATTGGCAATTTTTAGCAGTAATCTATATACATTTTTAAATTTAATTATTAATATTTTTTTATTATAAACGTTATATTAATTATTCTAAACATTTATTATCATTGTAAAACCATTTTTTAAATTTATTTTATTATTAACACATAATATTCGTAATATTTATATATTAAAACTGGAAATGTATATAGAGTAGTTCTAGAAAGATGGCGCGCGTGATGCTCAACATGAGATATGAGAATAGCGTATACCAATCAATCAATTATCAAGCATTATTCAATATTAATCATTATTATTACAAAAGTTGATTATACCGATTACACTCTGCTTAACTTTTTCTTTGCGTGTATGGCATTGATAAGGCGACATCGCCTGATCAGGCCCATATCAATGCGTTACGTTACATCCACATTACAGCCCGATCGATTTCTACTGGGGTGTTTTGCATAATCATTAAAGTTAATAACAATAACTTAATATTATTTATCTAATTTATTAGGAACATAAACAAATTATGTTTTGTTAAATAAAAAAAAATTAAAAAAAATCATTTTTATTTTTTTATTTGTATATTTTACTATTCATTTTTGAAAAAATAATATTAATTAAATATTAAAATAAATTTAAATACTTAACTCATTCAGCTGTAATTAGGATCCCCTCCACTTTTCAAGCTCGCGTAACCTACGTGACGCGACAGGCTGACAACCAGTCAGACTGTATATTCTTTAATGTATTAATAATTACCTCAATAGAGGTTATATGTCAAATTATACTTAGATAAGATGACTTATCAAAATTGATTTTGACGTCGACGAAAAACACAACAATATAATGATTCTTTATTTACAATCTTCTTGCTCCTTTATATTGTTTATTTCATTACATATTTTTTTAATAAAGAATGTCAATATCAGAATATCAGAAGATTCAAAGCTGTCAAAAAATACCAGCTATCTGATTGGTTTTCATAAGTGTAACATATGAAATTGTCTACATGTAATATAATTGCCAACTTGGTATGCGTCATCTTTATTAATTAAGAAAGATTTTTATGATTTAAATTTAATAAAATTTAATTCCTTAATATTATTTACGAATTGTCAAATATTATATTATTTACACGAACAAAATGTAAAATCACATATATATATATTTTTTCTATCCAAAAGTTAATTTCAGGTCAGATAATTGAGAAAAAACTAGGGTATAACAAAGTGCTACGCGCGCACATATTAAATGTTTAATTTTTTATAACTAACCTTTTTTATTTATTTATAATTATTTCTTGTTTAATTTTTTTTTGCAAATGTGTCTATTTTATTCTGACATTTTTACTTAGCCTATACATTAAAGACATTGGAATGTCAAACAATTTTCAAAATTAGAACTGTTAAAAAATCTCTGTAACTTGATTGGTTTTTATAAGCGTTACGCATTAATTGGAGTTAAAAGCTAGCTTCTGATCTTTACAATATTTACAATTTACTAGAAGATAGTTTACTACTCATATATATAATTAACTACTCATATATAAATATACTACTCATATAATATAATTTTACCATTTTTATTGTTTACTTTACCATGTACGTTCCTAGTTTTACCATTTAGTTCTCTCTGTGTATGTGCTTTTGGTGAAAAAGTGGGCTCAATTGGGCCAGAAAAGATACATAACTGTATCATATTATAACTTGTTTTTGTCCAAATTTGTTTTATATCCATACTAATATATAAATACTAATATATAAAATTGGAAATATGTTTGTTTGTTTGTATGTCAATCACGCAAAATCTACCGAACCGATTTTGCTTAAATTTTGAGAGCAACTAGCTGAAATCCTCCAAAGTGCCGTAGCCTGTATAAAATTGCGATATATAAAGTGGTTTTTGAAAAAAAAATTTTTCTATTTTGGACCCCCTCCCCATAGGCGGTTGTCAGGTGGTTGTCAGGCGGTTGTCAGGGGGTTATCAGGGAATTGTCAGGGGGTTATCAGTCGATTGTCACGAGGTTGTCTAGGGGTTTTCAAGGGGTTGTCGGGGGGTTGTCAGGGGGTTGTCAGGAGGTTTTCAGGGGGTTATCAGAAAGTATTCAAGAACTTTGGGGTTACAGGGTTTCGCCTGGGCAAAGCCGGGGCTTCAGCTAGTAATTATTTTAAAAATATCGCCAGGATTATCGGACTTTAATAAATTAATTCAATCTTTTTACGTTTCAACAACTTTATTTGTCTTTATCAGAAAATTGAAACGTGGTAGTCTATTTGCAGAAATTATTCACACTTTAAACAATTATTATATAAGCTTTCTTTGTGTATCAAGAGACACGGTAGTGTCTTTGGCCAAGTTATCATTTATCTCGATAAATGTAGTTGGAATTTTTTATTTATAATTAATTTTAATATAATTAATTTGATATCCAGTGTGTATAGAGTCTGTAGTTCAAATGAAATTTTCTGAAGTTTATTTAATTTTGTTCACAATTATAATTATGTTACAAATTATCAAATAACATTGATGTATCAATCTGAATTATTTGTTCAAGCACTGAACAAGAAGTAGAAGAAATTCATGTTTGGATGGCGCGAACGGATGGACCAATTTGAAATCTGTTTTTTTTGTATTGTTTTTACGTCGATGATTGCAACAACATTATAGAAAAAAATTGCAATTTCAGTGTTGTTGTTGTTTTGTGTGTGTGTTAAAGATTTGCATTTGTTCGCATCTAAAAAGAGACACTATAGTGCTTGTTGCACTAAAAATGGTCATTCTCTTTTAGTGCAACTTTACTTGGGCCAAAGACTCTCCCGTATAACATATTAAGAAAGCATTTATAATAAATTAAGAAAGCATTCTTCACAAGTGTCTTTTAACTGTTTTCTTCTTTACAGTTTATGTGTTTTGTGTAAACTTCTTGATATCGAGATAATATAATTAATAGCAATAAATTGTTCGTTACATTCTCTAGTTCGGTGATATTTTCGTCCGATATTCTTCATCCTCGTCACTCCGTGACGTTGAGATTTACACTACAATTTATACAACAAATTTCGGTGTATATAAGATCTAAAAGCGGCAAAATTTACACCATAACTAAATTTTTTTTTATTGATGTTAACCTTGCTTACACCAAAATTACCTTGTTGTACTGTTCTAATGCCACCTGCTTTAACCACATTTACACTTTTTCACACATAATTATTTATAGTGTAAGGTGGTATTTAGGTGTATATGAAGTGAAAAATTTACAAATTGAGAATAACCCTGTGTTTATCTAAACCTTTCTTACACCATTAGTACACCATTAATAAAATATAAATCGGAAATTATATTCTTAGTTTAACAATCATAGTTGTGATTGTTCTTATCAAAAGCTGTTATGAAAACTAAAAGTTTCATAATAGAGAAATAAAATATTTGCATTAAAATATGCTTAAGACATGTTTGTATTTCGCTTTGACATATATCTTGTAAAGAACATCTCATTTGTGAGAAATGCTTATAGTGAGCCACGTAGCGGCGGGAAATATAACTTCTGATTTAACCCAACGTACGCTATAATTACACTCTAAGTAATATCCTATTAGAATTGAAATGTTATTCCTTTAATTGTAAATCCGTTTTTATATAAATATATAAAAGCGGCAAAATATATACCGTAATTGAATTTCTTTAATAATGTTAACCGTCTTTACACCATAGTTATTTTCAATGTATCGTGATATTTAACTGTATTTATGGTGTCGTTTTGTACAGTGTATAATGGTGTAAGAACAGTTCTAATTTTATCATATTATAGCTATGTTTACACTATAATTATTTATAGTGTGATATTTAGGTATATGTGAAGTGCAAATTTTAAAAATTAACGAAAATTCAATACATCAAAATAAATAATAAATATATTTATTACAAGATTGCTGGAAATTATATTTATCCAAACTCACATTAAAAATATCATATTCAAATATTTTTTACAAAGTTTGTGATATTTCTGAAAAATATATTAAAGAAACACCCCAGGGTCCGAAAAATAATAGAAAATACAATTGAAAACGATTAAAAACAATTGATTTGATTATCGGTTGAATTAGGTTTTGGGCAAATAAGCAATCATTGAATTGTAAAATACTATTGGTCAATTGTTTTTAATAATTTTTCGTGTCTTGAGACTTCAATACACTTTAAATAATTTCATTTTCAGTCGATTTGGTGTAAAATTTGGTATAATTGAATTGGTGTAAATTAAGTGTAAATGTATCCGCTTTGTACTAAAGCACTTCAAGCACACCCAAACTGTTCGGCTGTAACAATTCATTAAGAAAAAATAATTTTTGTGTGGGGTCGTTTTGGTTTAAAATTTGTGATATTTGAATTGGTGTAAAAATAAGTTTAAATTTTGCCGCTTTTAGACCTAAATTACACTACAATAACACCGTTAAATCACCACATTTGCATTTATCTCATGTTTACACCATTATTACACTTAAATCATGGTGTAAACTCCAACGTTAGGGCTGCCACAATTTACTATTGAACACATTTTTAAATGAAATTTGGTGACTAGTTAACTAAACTAAAGCAAAACAAGATTACAAGGTTTAAGGTTAAGTCGCCTGCCGTATCTCACTACTCTCCTTTTCTTCCACAGAATTTGCACGCAGCCGAAAAAAATAGCGCTCAAAACAAGGAGAGAAAAATTTACACTCGCCCTAGGGAAAGAAAATTGATTTCCGCTCCATAAATCGGGAGGAAATATGGTTTCTGGTGCACGTTTAACGAAAATATAATTTAATATTTACATTATAATACAGATACTTTAAATAGATATGTAAGGTTTCACAATTGACACATTAAGGATACGCATTTTATTAAAATGTTCGCTATTTATTACGTAGATAGCATATTCGTAAATTGTAAATTTTTTATACTAGATATTTCTGCGCGTGCTCTATAAAATTTTGTTCATTTTTAATAAAGAAAATTATTTAATATATATATGTAAATAAATATAATGTGTTAAAAAAATCGACTATCAGTTGAAAATGATAGGGGAAATTAATCCTATTAAGGTTTAAAGATTAAGAACTCGAATTTAAAGTATACAAAAATTGTTGAATCCTGCCAGATCTTTTAAAATTGATTGTTTAAACTTCATTGCAGGTACGTAAATTAAAATTAATTTGAACATATTGATTCAAAGTTTCTTTGGTTAATTTAATCTTTGAAAATTTGTACATTGTCGATCGATAGTCGACTGAATATTGTAACACATCAAGTATGAGGTTATTGCGGATTTAAATTGATTATTCAATTTTCATGAAAGTGTAAAAATATATTTCACATATATTAAAAAAAAATTATATATACTTAGTTAATTTATATATAACTACCTCTTTAAAATTGCTAAAAAGTCTAAATTATCAAAATTTAATTCTCAAGTTGTGCCTAAATTCAAACAATTATAGAGCCAGAATAAACTATGACAGGTCTGAGTTGGCAAATCGTGTCATTCAGCCAACTTCATCCTCCCATCAATTTTTTCATGATGGATACGAACCCCTACACAAAATAAATGAGGACAAAATAAATGGGACAAGATAAATGAGACAAAATAAATGAGGACATTATAAATGAAGACAAGTTGTCAATAAATAAATTTTTAAATTAAAAAAAAACTAACTATATAACATAGATCATATAAATTAGTGATTACGATAACCGCATGTGACATCTATCGTGACAAGTTTATTACAAAATAATAGTACTTAATTGAGTCTGAATTTCTTATATACATTTGAAGATTGTTTTGATTGTGTCTACTCAATTCATATTGTCTGCATCACAGAATAATTTTATCTCTGTATATATGCATTATATTTTATTGTATTATATTTATTATAATTAAAAGTAATAAGTGTAGAATAATTTATATAAGAAAAATGTTGCAATTTATAAAAGGTCAAAAAAAAATTATTATTTAAAAATGGATATACATTTAATTTAAATTATATTGGCAAAAACCACTTCACGTGAAAATGTACAAATTACGATAAATCGGCTTGCCCTTCAATCATTAGAACAACTTAAAATAAAAAATCAGGTATAGAAAAAAGTGGTTACATACTACTAACAAAACTAGAAGAAACGAACAAAACAAGAAAAACTAACAAATCTAATTAACTGACAAATCTAATAAAACTAACAAAACTAACTATGAATATAAAATAAAAATATCAAGAGAAACGGTAGTGTCTATTGGATATGCAGAAAGTAAACAATGACACACTTGAACTTTTTAATACACGTTTATTGTCACGAGTTAACGGGTCGAAGGTCGGGCCGGAAAGAAGAAGGAGTGATAGGTGATTTGTGTAGATATAGTGCAGTGTCCGGAGGGGACTTAGAGTCAGATAAGTGGGGAGTGCAGTAGAGGGGGAGGCGATAGCGTCGCCTCTGTAGTGCATCCTGGAACGAGTGGCGCGAGGGTGCGAAATGTGAATTTCAACACTCTCCCTCAATTCGCGTACGAGGCTGCCGGAGTGATACTGTAGAGATCTAGTCCAATCATTTCTTCTGTCGGTAGATATGTGAGCTTGATTGGTTGCTCCTTCAGCACCTGCCGGATGAAGTGATGTTTTACGTCTATGTACTTGGATCTTGCATGGAAGACAGGATTGTCAGCAAGTTTCCCTGCAGCTTGATTGTCGTTGAACATTTCTGCGCTTGCAAGCTCAGATAATCCGAGATTCCTGAGTAAGCTCAATAAGTGTATGGCTTCCTTGGAGGCATCCGTTATAGCCATATACTCTGCTTCCGTGGATGACAGTGCCACGGTGTGCTATTTCCTCGATTCCCAAGAGATGGCGGCTCCACTGAGGATAAAGACTGATCCGGTGTATGATCTGCGATCAATGACGCTATTGGCCCAATCTGCATCGACATAGGCTTTAAGCTGCTCATTGTCCTTTCTGAAACAGAGTCCGAAGTCCTGCGTTACCTGGAGATACCTGAGGACGCGTTTTGCGGCCGTCCAGTGGTCTTGGCTTGGATTGCTTGAAAACTGACCGAGTACGCTGACGGCGTGCAAGATGTCAGGTCGTGTTCCAAGAGCGGCGTACATCAGTGCTCCAATCAGTTCCCTTTATGGGAATAATTGGCGAGTGTCTCAGTTAATTTGGTCAGCTTTACATCTGGAGCGAGGGGAGTGCTGACTGATTTGCAGTCACTCATGTTGAATCTCTTCAATAAGCTTCTGATGTAATTCCCTTGCGACAGTGTAAAACTCTCGCTGCCGCTATTGATCTCTATTCCCAAACAGTAATGAGCGTCGCCGAGATCCTTGGTCGTGAATGCATACGATAACTTACGTTTGATGCGAACTTGACTTTCCTTGTTTTTGTAGAAGATGTGGACGTCGTCCACGTAGATGAGAACAAAAGTTTCCTTGTTTCCCTTATCGGTGTAAACACCGATAGTTAGTTTGCATACCCTAGGCGATCCTCTCAGGTCAGCTAAAAGTTTTCGTGCTCGATTGGATAATGTGGGATTGCCTCGTTCCGTGACCATCCGTTGGAGCATCTCCTCAACGAGTCCTGGCGTCTCCATGAACACGTCCGTGTCTATTTTTCCATTGAGGAAAGCCGTCTTAATATCGAGCTGGGAGATCTTGAAGTCGAATCTTGCCGCGATGGCCACAAGCAGCCTAAGAGAACTGAGTCTGGCAACGGGCGCAAAAGTGTCGAAGAAGTCCACACCAGGCTGTTGAGTGAATCCTTTAGCGACGACGCGAGCCTTCTTGCGCTCCGGTTTTCCATCTGATCCGTACTTGTTGCGAAGAACTGTACGACATTTCACGACCCTTGTGCTGCTCTCTACCAGGTCGAAGGTGTCGTTGGAAACTAAGCTCTTCATTTATCTCGATCTTCATTTGTTGAAGTTTGTCGACGGTGGACATGAACCGCGATAGGTAGTCGCGGATGTTGTCGCCTTCCTGGAATTTTTCCGATAGTAGCTGTCCGAGAAGCGTGGCCTTTCGTGTTGGTCCTTATGACGCGTATATGGACTCCAATTTTAGCCAGACATCACGCGATGTAACACAATTACGTATGTGTTTTAATTGTGATGGACTTATTGATAAGATTAAGTCCGACTTAGCCATGCTGTCTTGTGTTACCCATGTTTGTATGGCTGCGTTTTCGGTGCTCCCTATTTCCTAGTTACCGCTGAGCGTCGGTTTCGGTTTGCTTCCGGAGACATGTGACCAGGTTCCATTCTTTGTGAGCAAAGCCTCGATTTGGATTTTCCACGTGTCGTAATTATCCGTGGAGAGAGGCTCGATGCGAACGGAATTGTAGCCGGCCATGATGGCGGTATGTACACGGTGTTGTTCCGATGTTGACGTGAAGAAGGAACGAGGATTGTTGACACGACGGCACACACGTGGTAGATGACGCAACACTTAGAGGGGGTGACGCGTTACTCGAATAAGATGACGCAACACTTATTACGGGTGACGCGTACTCGAAAGACATGACGCAACACTTATTAAGGGTGACGTTATTCGGTGAGGATGACCCATAACCTATTGGATATGGAGCAAGTAAACAATAACAAACTTGAACTTTAATACACGTTTATTGTCACGAGTTAACGGGTCGAAGGTCGGGCCGGAAAGAAGAAGGAGTGATAGGTGATGTGGGTAGATATAGTGCAGTGTCCGGAGGGCACTTAGAGTCAGACAAGTGGGGAGTGCAGTAGAGGGGGAAAGCGATAGCGTCGCCTCTGTAGTGCATCCCGGAACGAGTGGCGCGAGGGCGCGAAATGTGAATTGCAACAGTGTCTCTGGCCAAGTACAAAAAAAAACTTGTTTTTTGTGCCGCCAGGACTACCGTCTCTTTTCAGAAACAAACTAGTCCCGATTTTTGACATTAAAAAACAGTAATAAGTAATTAAAAGTTTGTTGCTTATTTTGTGTCATTGTTATAGCCTCCATCGAGTAGATGAGAATAAACAAAAATTTTGATTCAGGTTCATATTCGCTGAGATATGGAGACTGAAAAATTGACGTTTCTTTGGCAAACGCAAATATTTTTCTCCAGCCTAAGCTCGTATCGATGTTTGAATATATAAATCTGTCTCCGTACTTGAAGTCGGCTGCTATTTAGACTAAGATTAATTGTCTTCGAATATGAAGTTAGCTAGTATAATATATTTTCGCGGCTTATATTCAAATCATCATTACATAATACCAATTCACCTTCATTTTATTTCGCAAACTTAACTTACAATAAAATTAGTTATATTGGCGGTAAAACAGAACGAAATCAAAATCAGAATTATAATAAAATTCTTTTAATGGCAAAACATACCAAACTCAAAATCAAAATTATAATAAAAATGATTTGGCGGCAAAACAGACCAAATTCAAAAGTAAAATTATAATAAAAATTGATTTGGCGGCAAAACAATATGCAATTCAAAATTGAAATTATAATACAAATTTATAGAAACTAAGAAACACCTTGGAAAGGTATAAATTTATAAAAACTTAGAAAAACCTTGGAAGGGTAAATGATTACGAGCCAAGGTTTTTATGCCAACAAACTGTACATTTAAAATATAATATATTATATAGATTATGCATTTACACATTCCATTTCATTCATTGCAAAAAAAGTTGTGATATCATTGAAATAGAACCAAGGATTCATCAAATTCAATTCACATTCAAATTTCTATTTGAATGTGTATTCACATATTGAACGTCTATTCACAATTTCATTACAAATCAATCAAGATAATTTTATTATTCCTTCAAGAACTTAAAAATTGCATTGACTCTTAAAATTATTTACATCAAACAAATTACAATTTATTCATATTTTTCATTTTATTTCATTTTATTTCATTCATATTTATTCATACGTCAAATAAATTACAATACAAACAAATTACTTTACAAATTAGTATTATTTTCATTTAAACAAATTATTTGTTTAAAAAACAAAAAAGAGCATACATTATTTTATCGGAAAGCAGCTGGTATCCTGAAAATGGATATCATAGAGATTGCTTGGCGAGCCGCATTTTTTAAATCCACTATTGTACTTCTATACGCTATTGAAGTACCTTCTCTAAGCAAGACTCACGACATCTTTCTATAGTTATTATACATTTCCAATTTTATCCTAAAAATATTACGATAGTTTTGCACTGATAATAAATACTTGAGCAACAATTGTATTAAGAAATATTATTAATTAATAATTATTAATAATTAAATTTATTTAACATTCTATAAATATAATTAAAAAAATTATATAAATATTATCAGTATAGCTTTTAAGATTCCTTTTGTATATTTTAAATTTATATTGTTTGAGATTCTTAATTTGTGTCAGATTTTCAATTATTTTTTTGTGCCACTGATTTCCTTTTAAAATATTAATTTATTTTTTAATTTTCCACTGAGAGGATAACGTTATCAAGATAAGATGTATTAATATATGCGAATGCGGATGACACTGAGCACATTATAATATGATGATTTAAAAAAAGGCGGCTCGCCAAGCAATCTCTATGATATCCATCTTCAGGATACCAGCTGCTTTGCGATAAAATAATGTATGCTCTTTTTTGTTTTTTATACAAATAATTTGTTTAAATGTAAATAATACTAATTTGTAAAGTTTAGTAATTTGTTTGATGTAAATAATTTTAAGAGTCAATGCAATTTTTAAGTTCTTCAAGGAATAATAAAATTGTCTTGATAGATTTGTAATGAAATTGTGAATAGACAGAAATTTGAATGTGAATTGAATTTGATGAATCCTTGGTTCTATTTCAATGATATCACAACTTTTTTTGCAATAAATGAAATGGAATGTGTAAATGAATAAACTATAAAATATATTATATTTTAAATGTACAGTTTGTTTGGCATAAAAACCTTGGCTCGTAATTATTTACCCTTCCAAGGTTTTTCTTAGTTTCTATAAATTTGTATTATAATTTAAATTTTCAATTCTATATTGTTATACCGCCAAAATAGTAAAATTAATTTTTGATTTTGAAGTTGGTTTGTTTCGGCGCTAAAATGATTTGATTATAATTTTAATTTTGAATTTATTCTGTTTTGCCGCCAAAGAAAATTTTGTTAAGACTTAAAATTTTGAATTGGGTCTGTTTTGCCGCCAAATCAATTTTATTATAATTTTGATTTTGAGTTTGGTATGTTTTGCTTTTAAAAGAATTTAATTATAATTCTGATTTTGATTTCGTTCTGTTTTACTGCCAATATAACTTATTTTATTGTAAGTTAATTTTGCGAAATGAAAAGAAGGTGAATTGGTATTATACAGGGTGAGGCATCGTTAATGACCGGTGACATTATTTTTGAAAATATGCATAATATTGGTAAAGTGTGTATACCAATATTATGCA
>JABFPJ010000759.1:0-33758 GCA_022817425.1 Gryon sp. ZL-2020 | reverse complement strand
GGGAGATTTAGGAAAATGGCTTTTTTCCCTCCCTCGTAACGAAAAATATAGTACGCAACATGGGAGATGATCGGAAATTCGTTTCCCTCGCGGTTACAAACCTCGCCTTCGGCTCGGCTTGTAAACTGCGCTCGGGAAAACGAATTCCCGATTTCATCTCCCTTGTTGCGTAATGTACTATTCTTCCTCGAAAAATGGGATAAAAGTGGCACTTTCCCTCATGAGGGATGGAAAGTAACTATAGTGATGGAAAGTAACTAGAGTGATGGAAAGTAAATAGTTAAAAAAATGTGTTTCAGTTATTTAAGTTATACAAACTTTCCCTCCCGAGGGAGAAAAAGTGCCACTTTCGTCCCACTTTTGAAGGAAGAAAAGACGTGTTTTCGATACACGTGTGAGAAAAAATATCGTACGCAACATTGGAGACGATCGGAAAGCCGTTTCCCTCACGGTTACAAACCTCGCCTTCGGCTTGGCTAAACTCCGATCGGGAAAACGAATTCCCGATTTCAATATCCTTCTTGAGTAAGATTTCCTCGAAGGGAAAAGTATTTTCATCCCTTAAATGATATAATGGAAGATTACTTTTCCTCCTTGGGAAGAGAAAGTGCCACTTTTATCCTACTTTTCGAGAAAGAAATAGATCTTTTCGATACCTTGAATAATAAAAATATTGTCCGCAACTAGGAAAAAATGCTGGATTTGACTCATGTGAATTGGCAACTTTTGTTGCAGTATAAATGGAATATACTATTATTTATTTAACAAAATATTTTAAAAATGGATGAAAAATGCTAAAAATGATAAAATTAAGTTTGACTAAATTCAAACTTAATTTTAAATTATTTTTAACATTTCAAGCAAAGTAATGTAATAGAAAAGCATGTAGAGAAATAAGAAAATAAATAACTGCTAAATAAGTTTTTCATTTGATTGAAATAACATTTGAAAGGAATTGAGCAAGTAAAGTATATATAAATGACTTAAGAAAGTGATTCTCGTGGTTCTCTTATCACAAATATACCCGTGTAAATTATCTTTCCATAAGATTAAATTAAATGATATAAACTTGGATTTACTTTTTGATCTCATATCTTCGAGTATGAAGAAATGTTATTTTAGAAATTCGATTTTCGAGATCGTGTTTTCCTTGAAAATTTTGGGTAAATAAGATAAATTAATGTAGAGAACAATTTCTAAGAAACAACTTTAAAGAATGTTCAGCGTCACAATTTCAAAGATTAATTCGGTTGTACAAAGATTACTTCACCAGATTTTGATAATAAATCTATATACTCTTTTTCAATGTAACTAAAGATTATTTTATTTATATCTAGAAATATGTTTATATATTAGTAATGTTTATTTATATAAGATAAAAAATTACGATAATTATCGACATTTTAGTTTAATTCGTAAATGTTTAACAATTATATTCAAATTCAACATTTTTTCCTTATCCTTTGATTTTCTCCATAATTTCGATTGGAGTAAAGAAATTACGTTTGCTGACTACAAGTATACATTCTAAATGGCCATGAAAAACTAATTTATAGCATCATGAAGTTGTCAACTAAAACTGAACGTAACGTGTGATAAATTGCATGAAAAAACTGCTCATAATATGCGAATAAATTGACTTCGACAGTTATGTACTTTGAGGGTAGATTGGAGACGATTTATTCAAAAAGGAATGAGATTTTTGTTTATCGCGCGCATCTTGGCTAGTCGGCGAATTTATTTCGGGCCAAATCGTTAAAAAAAATTATAGCTCAAGAAAGTGAGAAGACTTATTGTATTCAAATGAGATTAAAGAAATTGCAAATTTTAGTGATAATAATTAAAAAAAAAAGAATACATTTTGCCAAATTTACATCACTGATGAGCTTCTTTTACTTGTAACAATTTTTTCTTCCTCCAAAAATGAAATCTGTTTCTCTTTCTTTGTCTCTTTTATTAATAATTCAGTGCATTATTATTAAAGATATATGTTTTATTAAATTAATTAAATTTGAATTAAAATTATAAAAAAAGGGACTAATATTTAGATCATTTTGCCAATGATACCATAGGAAAGTATGTCTAATGAAATGAAATTTCTCGGGAATGTTAAAAGCAAACACAATTTTGTTCAAAGTCTGAAGAACGAAAATTATACAGCGTCAAGTTGGAAAACCTAATAGTAATTTGAGATCTTTGAAACTAAGATCAAATTTTCTCATCTCCAACTTTGTGTCTCCAATTTTTAATTTACTGCGGTTTTATTTTTCAGTATATTTTTAAATGCAATATTTCGTTAAAAAATACATTAAAGTAAAAAAGGCATGACTTTGTTTCAATCTTTTTATTTCGAACGCAACTCTTATAATGGTAATTTACTTTCCATATTAAGATCACTTAATAGGCCCCTTAAATTCCCGTAAATCATTTAAATGGTCTTAGATAATCTTTGAACATGATTGCGTGTCTTGTTTGTTCTCGTAACATTAAAACAAAATAGCTAATAAAAGTATTCAGAAGTATTATTCGTTAATTAAAGTATTGATTACTATTATTACGAAGAAACCGTAAGCATAAATAATCAATACAAGCTGTAATTAGTACAATCGATTTTTGAATTTTTCATCATCAGCTAAAATAAATATTTTCAATTCCATGTTTGAAAATATCGTAAATTTCAAAATTCAATTAATTCGTTTGTTTCAATGAAATTAAACTTTATAGTAACTGATAAATTAAATAATTTAAATTGTAAATAAACTTTCATTGTTATTTTAATTATTATTATAATCATATGCTTATTATGGTAAATTATTTGTTAGATAATCACATTAAATCAATAAGATCCTGAAGCATTTGTTTGAAATGTCTGTGATTCTCCGAAAGCATTAACTAATTTTCTGAATATCGAATTGTATTAATATAATTATCTGTAATACAATATATTCAATTTCGACCAGTTTTTCATTATGTGCAGCTTTTTTACGTGGAAATTGGTGTGGCCCCTGACAGGAAGTTACAGCTGTTACCAGCCCTAAATTAAAGGCATTTCATGATTAGATAACATTTTGTTGTACTTTCATTGATTTTCTTATAAATTATTAAGGGTAGCCAATTAAAAAACATTCCTCAACTACTGAATTATAATTCAAGTTCACTTTCCAAATTGTGCTTGAGAAAATCAAGATTTAAAGAATAAAGTATAAGTTTGGACGAAGATCTAGTTTGAAAAATGAAATTATTTACAAAAATTCTTATAAAAAGTATCTAATAAAACACATTCTGTTCACATAAACAACTTTTTGTTTGTCCGTTTGGGACGCAACTTTGAACTGAATCATTTTCTACATGAAATAGAAAGGACTTAAGTCTGCTTTTAATGGTGAGGGAGCTGATTTTTGGCGTTACATTAAGTTATATCATATTTCTAATCCGAGATTTTTTGCAAGGGTCAAGGCACATAAAACGTGTGGCATCATCAGAAGAATCGCATAAGCAGCAACGCCGGCAGATTGTTATAGTTGGTGTATTTGATGTCTGGCGTTTCTGCTGGTGGGTTGGTTGGCTGGCTGGCAGCTTGCATCAGGCCGCTCGCCGTCTGCCTGGCTGCATCATCTTCCTGGGTCCGGGACAGACAGCGAGCAAAGCAAATGGACGGGCCCTCGATATATCCCCTAAAACGAATCGCAAACCGGATCCTCTTTTTCGAATACCGCAGAGCAAGCGAATTCCTCGGCGCCAGCCCGGCCAACCAAATAGTCGCGCGCGCAACCGAATCAACGGTTATAAACTACGCCGAAATATTACACGAAAACTAGACCGAACCACTACGATTGGTAGGAATCATCTAGCCATGCAATTAAGACACCAAATTAGACGCAGTTCTGAATGAGAAATTCAACGCTCAAAAAGATGCGCAAATTAACGCAATTCTGCAATCTTCTGCTGTTTTATTTAGTTTTTTTACTGAATTTTGGAGAAAGCATTGTCTTTTACTTACTCTTCCCATTTTCATTCTAACTAATGCCTTTCACTTACCTGAAACAAAGAAAAAAATAAATAATTAATAAACATGAATGAAAGATTGAGTTTTAATGAGATAATTAAAAATAAATGTTTAATGGAAATAAAAAACGTAAATCTTTTGGGTCGTTGCATTTTTAATATGATCATAAAAATTTCACATTTTAAAGGTAACGTTCGTTTGTATTTGCAATAAAATCGTTTTAAGGGTCAAAGCCACCCCACAGAAATGGCCATTTCTCGAGGATTCGGCCCCCGCCTCTTGCAATCGTTCACTCGGTGGGTTTATTTCGTCAATAAAAATAGCTTTACCGTTCGCATAAAAACGCAATAACTTCAAGACACTATTGTTTTACACCTGGGAATCGTTGAGGCAAATTTCGGACAAATTGCCGTGCGGGCTTGACATTGAACTCATTTTTTTCAGTAGACCAATAATAATATGAGTAGCGTCTAAAAAGAAAGAAAAAAAGATAAAAGGCATATCTAAATTTAAGTTTTTTCAACGCTATATGTTTAATTTAAAAAAAACGACTGCTTTAATTTCATCAAATAAAATTAGGTTATCTAAAACCTGTAAAAGTTCACTTTTTAAGAAACCTACGCTTATTGTGTAATACTTATCTGACATTAAAAATCACGTGGTGAGAATAAACGATTACTTTTATATACACGTTTTATTTACGAATACGAAAAAGCATCTTACGAATTCCTACAACTTGTATCATTGCATTTTATATGCTAATATTCAACATTTTTGTGTTTAATCAAAATTTTGTAATACAGTATACAATGTTTCGCATTTTAAATATAATGTTCACAAACTCAATTTTCCCCAATGTCTTCAGTATATAAAAATGAAATTAAATTTGTTTTATTAATATATTCAATAAAATACAACGTTATATTTTCAACAAGTACAACTACTTTTTTTTAAGTTTACATAAACATAATCGTAAAACAGGTGATTGAATTCTGCGCAACATATGCATGTGCTGATCGGCGATAATAAATTAGATTGATGTCGGTCGTTTGCAGCAACGAAGACAATCGTAACCGTAACCATAAAAATAACGGTCTTATCAGCAAATATTGACGATGGTTTGTCGGGTTGCGTATACTGGCTCACGTGACGAAAACATAGAAGAAATGGCTAGAATGGTTGGCAGGTTAAGTTGCAACGAGACTGAGCACAAAGTAGACCAAGGAGGAAATGTCAGCAACTCTTATTGCATTGTGTAGAAACACACATGCAAGACTCCAAAAGCAAATCATCGTGCGAGAAACCGAACGTCGAAGTAAGGCTAGACGATATTCCGAGAACGCGAAAGCCAACCACCAATTCCTGTTTTAGGACCTTTATTACGCCAAGAGAAAGAGAGAAATAGAGAAAAGAGAGACAAGATGGTTCGTCCAAGAGAACCTGTATACACGCGCACGCACGCATTGATACACGAAGCAACAAAGAGCGTCATTATCTTACATTCCCATCGTGCAACAATTCTCCCGACATTTCAATGATTGACAAAAATTACAGATATTACGCCACTTGTGCGCGCTCGGTTACGTCAACCGCACGTATGGTCAAAGATGAACGAGCCATTTGCATTTTGATGCTAAACAAAATAAAAGAAACAAAGATAAAAAGAAAACGAAAATATGATGCTAACAAAAGTAAGAGCAATTGGAAGCAAATTCGGTGCAGGTGGCTTCGTTTACCGAGTAACTAGTTTTAAGTCAAAAGACACTTGCAGCACTTACACTTCATGCTTTGCTGCTAAAAATATAAATGCAAAAATTGCAAAGTTACCAATTTTGAATGTTAAAAGAAATGTCTTTTATCTTCTCGCATTAAATTAAATTTATTTATTAAATTTATACAAGAACTTTCGTTGTTTTTACTTCATTTTAATTGTCAAAAAAAAACGTTATTTTGTTTCATAAATATCCTCTTCTGCAACATGAAAATTAACATTTACTGTTTTTTATCGCTGAAATGCTGTAGGTATATTATCCCATATACTATTTCAGATTAAACTATATATAATTTTAAAACTGTTCATAAATTTCGTAAATTCGACTCATAAAAGCCAGACTTTACGAATATATCACTAGCAACATTATCAACAAGACATTTTGTGCCGAACTATCATGGAAGCCCACTCCCTCCTCGAAAGTCAGTACTAATACGTCAGCCGTAATACGTCCAATCACGATAGCATGTGCTAGCTTAACGATAACCGGTACAGCTACCATACTAAAATTTTTTTGCCTTGGTAACTCACATCCTGCAGGCGAAATCTCGTCTAATCCTGTAGACCCGGTCTGAGTTAAAATGTATCAGAAGAAGAACAAGAAGAAGAACAAAAAAGCCAAAAAGGAGAAAAAAAAGAAATAAAAAGAAGGTTGAAAACAAAAAGCAAGAGCGAAAGAATTCCTCACTTATCCTCATATTATATTACATAAGCATATAATACTTTTAATTAGTGGTGCACAAAAATGCATTTAACACTTATTATTCAGCATTGTATTCTAAACACAATATGGCTGTTCTCATCAAAACGGACGATATGTAATTAAGAACAATCCACTTTTAACGGTAAAATGATTGTATGAGAAAAATGTGTACTATGAGGAAAAAGGCACGAGTTTTATATGTAGATTGTCTATAAAAGAGATTTGATGAAATTAACACGTCATAAGCATTGGCGCACGCGCGCTTTGCAAGTACGGCTGAACAAATTGATAAGAACAGATACAATAAGCGCACGCCCTGACCCGATCACCCTATTCCTCAACGACAAATGCCTGCGTCAAGTTACTGTGTCACTGCCATTATCACTCAAGACTGAGCGCCGCTCTTTACAACAGCGCAATCCTCTATTCATACTCATAACACAATTTAACAGCCATAAATATGCTACTCTTATGTCAACACAGTCGGTTTATCAATCTGAATTTGTTATTGCATTCCTTTTTTTCGCATCCAATCTATTCAAACGTCCGATTGTGACATATAATAATTCTTCTTTGAGACAAAACTTAAAAAACCTTAAAAAAATAGTATAGTTTCCAACGGCATAATGCAGTTGACAATCAATTAATTAAAGGAATGGCAAAGTTACTGTACTTTATTTTTGATTGCATTTGACTCGGATTAGCTTTAATTGAATATTAGTTAAGTTAATATTACGCTAATAACAAGTTGTGAAAATACAATCTTATCAGATTAAAACAACAATTATTCAACGTCTTTATTAGTGAATTCTATGTTAAATATTATTGTTCCAATTTTATGAGACAAACGCATATCTTACGTATATGACGTTTATACCTTTCGCCTTTCTTTTAATAAGTTACTAAACGTCAGTTAGAGCACCTATATCATGCTCTAAAATAAACTTATAAATAACATATGAATAACATAAAAAAACTTTATTTATGATCATATTTTATATTTAAAAGAAGCGTAATAAGTAAAACTAAATGAAACACTTTCGAAATAGTTTCATTTGTAAAATTACAGAAATTTAAATAATTACTCATTTTTCACACTTATTTACTCATTTAAACCGAACCCATAATTACGCAAATAATTCATCCGCAATTTACCTTACAGCTACAATTGCAATGTTTCTGTAGTAAACAACTTAACTATAACATTCACAATTTCGCGCATTGTAACAAACGAAATAAATAAAGTAACGTGTCATAAAGATAATGGCATGTACTATACGTTGTAATACATTGTGCAAACATAGAAATGTATAACTACGCATACACTATAATCCGTATTATAAACACGGTAATGTAAACGGCAAACAGTAACGCGCACTTTGCGCGATTATATTTGCATCGAGGGAAATTTGACTTGGCGCAAACATACGAAAAAAATGAACAATTTGCTTGGCCTTTTAGGACGCGCACGCAAATCAGAGCCCCGCTTGTGTTTTTCGCAGAATGCGTGATGTGTGAATTTTCTGCGTTGCGCCGTGTTGCACGTTTTGTTTGTCGAAACTCGAAATGCAGCGCTCGTTAATTACACCCAACCGCGCGACATTTCGAGACCGAATGGTCTCTAGCAGCGATTCCCAAAAATCCCCGTTTTGTCTCATATAAATCACGACCAACTGGAACCGGAAACCACATATTTCTGTCACCGAAAAACCTCTTAACAGACTTCTTTTTTTCTTCCTTTTATTCTTTGTATAAGCAAACTGTCGTTATCTAAACGTCTTCTCGATAATGTTTATCCTATACAAACAATTTTAAGTTCTAGGTTAAATAATTTGAATTTACATTAAAAATATTTATATATAAAAATGAAATTATTTAATTAATTAAATTAGATTGATATTTCTAATGATAGAATTTAAGAAAAATCAAAGAGTACGACACTTAAAAAGATATAATAATTAATGTGATATGATATTGATTATCACCAGTAAAAACATGTAAAAAGAGAGTAAATTAACATACTAATGGTGAACCAAGGTGTTATATAGGGATATTAATTTTTGAGATAAGATAAGAGCGGAGTTATGTAGACTACTGTTGAGAAAAATGCTTAGGACGACAGATTATGTTATTTTGGTAATAAATTAATAATAATCATTTAAAAGGAATATTCTTCACTGTATTTAATTTAAAAAATTGCATTAAATAACACAAAAATAGTTTTTTTCATTATTATCATTTTAACTTCGTTTTAATAATATTACAACTTCATTTGTTCATATTAATTTACATTTTTCTAAATATCCAGAATATACTAAATTTCTTCATATTTATCAGTTTCCTCATTTTCTTTTTGTTCAATAGAAATTGAACACTTTTAAAACCTCCCCATCTTTTATTCGACCGATTACTTCCACACTTATATATATAGTACAAAGATAAACCATCCAGCTTTACGACTTGAAATATCTATAGCATTGTCGAGGGTTTGTCAATTTTCACATTGATCCCAAAACAAAACCCCTGAAAGAAAACGGAAATAGCCGTGCATTTTTTTTTTTTCGTGTTAAATCGGCAATAATATACTGACAATAAAGCTTACACGCGCGATTATGAGTCACGCCGAAATGAACAGTTGAGATAGAGGAAGAGGAAACGAAAAGCAAAGCGGACACCCCGAAGGTGGCTCGACGGCATAATATAAAGAAGACACAGACGCTCTAAGAAAGAAGAGGATAAAAGATAAAGACAAACAGTATGTAACAGAAAAAATGAGAGCGATTTAGAGAAAGGTAAACGAAGATGTAAAAGATTAAAGAAAGAAAGAGAGAGAGAGAAAAGAAGGAAAATGGAAAGTGATAAACGGAGCATTTGGGGTATTGTCAAATTGAATCGGCTGGAAGAGCGACCTCGAGACCTCTCTATCCATATTAAGTCGTTGATTCGTGGACGTCACGGTTGGTGGCGCGACGACCGAGAGATGGCCTGCGAATGTCTTGGCATAATGCGCTGCCTCATTACGGACTTCGCCGGCGAAGAGAAAGTGGAATAATATAGGTAATCTTATTATTGTTGTATAAGAAACGTAACCTACTGCGCCGGGGCGTTCAACGGCGCAGACATTGAAACGGCATTGAAAAATCAAAAGAAGAACAAAACAACGCAAAAGAAGACGAAGAAGAAGAAGAACGACGAACAAAATGATACAATGAAAGATAAAGCCCCAAGTACCAGTTTAATTCCTCCTCGTTAACGCAAATAATCCTCGCCTCGTTGTTTTCTTTTACCCCAAGTTAAATCTCTATCAAGATTCTTATCGCGCACGTTATTGCGAAACGACCAATTTACAGTCGAGTCCCGAACTTTATGTCTGCTGGTATTGTTATCGGGCGTCGTGAGATTTCATCAATTGCGGCACATTTCAAACCTCGCCTATACAATCGACCTTCTTGCTTGCGAGCATTAAGGTAATGGTTGTCACACTCGATGTTTCGAATTGTTGGTTTTCTGCCAAAATTAGATGTTTGGTAATCGTATGAATAGAGAACAATGCCGTTAAGTGGACAAGAAACGGAGAAAGGAGAATAAAAAAAGGCGTTGTCACTTCTGCTGATTAACCAAATGTCTATTTAATGACGTGATTTAATCTTCAGGATATATATATGACTATAGTCATATAGAATTAACTTTGTTTCCGAAAAAAAAACACTAAAATGTAACATCTAAATTTGACTTTCTGAGAAATAAAGAAATAAATGAAAATTAAAATGATTAAATTTCTATTTATTGTAACCTAAATCTTGCTGAATCTTTTATTTGCATCGTTAAAATTCAATCTTGATAAATAAATTAAAATGCAATAATTATTTATACGAGAAATTATTTATTCTCTAATGTAATTATTAAAATAAACCATCTCATTAAAACATAAATTATTTTGATGTAATATTTTAACGGTGACCTGAATTAATATTTTATCCAATATATTTGAGTACAATAAATGTTTCTGTGTCAACTTTTAATATTCAATACATCCAAATATAGTTTATCAATTTATTATATATATTATGTTGTAATAAAACATCATTTGACATTACGAGATGTATTTATCATAAATAAATATACTTATCGATAGAAACTTGTTAGAAAATGTTATATATATAATGATTACGTCAAAATTAAGTTAAAAAATACCTAAAAAAATATGTTTTAGACTTATTTTAAAATTATTAAATACTCATTTCCTCAAAAAATAAATTGTATTAAACTATATACCATTCGATTATTTTTGTACATTTTGCAGAAAATTCATTTTTAAGTTTCAGTTTTCGTCAAATGCCAAAACCTTTATTGTCATAAGTTGAAGAGAATCTGTTGCCGGGGTGGTCAGTTTGACTTGACTGCGCTCCAAGTTGTAGCGTTATCTTTCCAAATATTATTGTTTCAAAAAGTCACTCGAAAAGAAATTTTCTTTTCGGGGCGCGTTAAAAGCTTCGCACAAGGCATTTTTGCGTAAAAATAAATGATCTATACGACTCTATAAATAAAGATTTTCTAAAAGGCTCCTGTCGAAGATAAATTCACATAACAGAGTATGTTTGACGTACTGTTGTATGTATTCATCGCAAGTTGGAGCAAATATTGGAGAATGTACTGAGGAAAATTGTATTACAGAATTAAAAACTTTTCTTTTAAAAATAAAAGAAAAATGTTAGAACAAAGAATATATTTAAATTTACGATTTTAAATGAGAAGTAGAATTAAAACAAATGTAAGTAAATGATGCAAAAATATGTTGATTTTCTTATTCTTTCACTTTCTATTTTTTTATTTTTAATTTATGTCAACTTATTTGAATGATAAATTTTGAAAAGGATCAAGAATAAAGCTGAATAGCATTTTCTTTCGTGTTCGTGGGTTGAATTCAAATAAATTCGTTTCCTTTTCGAAAAAACTCAAGCGTGACGAAATTTGAATGATTCGAAAGTGAAAAGTTGTAAAAAGTTACGATTGCGAAACAAGTCTATGGGCCTTTCGACACAAAAATGTCGAAGCATTTCGATAAATCAAATTCTCTTCCGCTTTTTCTTTACAATCATTCATTAGTTGGTAACATTGAAAAACTGCCGAATTTCTGTAATCTATTACGTTCAATTCATTTCAAACTTCTTCATTAAATATTTGTGTTCAATCAGATCAAGAATGTAATTTATAATTCATACTATTCAAGCTTTTATATTACACAATTCAGAATTAGATTTTTTTTAATTTTTCATAGTTAAAACTGTCAAACTAAACGCGTGAATGTCGATGTCAAAAAGAAGCGGTTCCTTTTTTGTCTTTTTCGTTTTTCCCCTTCTTTGCCATCGACGGCAGTGACACAACTATAATTATCAAATCAGATTTGCAGCTGCAAATTTGACCGAAAACGGCAAACCTTCGTTTCCTGCAATTTTCTAAAACATGTGTTTATCCCCCAAAATACCACAATTTGTGCAACTTGGCCGTCTTCCCTACCTGTTTGACGTGTCATCTAAAATCACAACACAAAAAACTATTTCTTTCCTACGAAAAGTTTATATACTCTGACACGAAACGAAACTTACTTTAACAGAAAAAACGAAAGAAACAAAAAAGTCCGACAATTGTCTGCACAGGATGAGAAAAAAACTAAATAAGAATATCAACTGTTCAATTGAACAATAACTTATTAAACTTCAACTCTTTTTATACTGCTTTTGTAGTACAGTATAAACATAATCGATTTGAATTTTTGTTATCTTTATTTCTTTTAATTCCATAAAATATTTCAGGATTATATTTTGTATTTAATGTTTTATTGCATTGAAACTTAATTTTCCCTTTTGAGTTACTTATAATATTAACAATAAGTATCTTTGTATCTCCGAATTAATAGAATCATTAACGAAAATAATTTTTTTATCTTTTGTTTATAAATCATAGAAATTGAGTAAAATGTTAACATCAAAAATTATTAATGTAATAATTTCTAAACATTTAAAAATAATGTTCATTAATCCAATTTTAAAAATTACCTCTGTAATCATTAAACTTATGTTTTAACAGAATATTATTATATTATATTATATTATATTATATTATATTATATTTCATCTTATAAAAAATATATAAACTAAATATAAACAAATAATATAAGACAACCCAAACTGATAATATTGTCCTTTATCTTCAGCAATTCATTATTCATAATTGATTTGCTTATCCGAACAGGACGAAATATTCTATGATGAAGTGTATGTAGATAAAGAAAAGTCGTATTTTTGTGAGCGTAGAATGCGGTCGAAACATGGAGCGAAGTAGAAAGAAAGTCAAGGCAATGTTATTTTTCCCGAGGCAGGCGGCGTTCGTATGCGCGCGCAAGTTCGCGTGAGACAGGGACAGGGGTACGAAGCAAGTGAAACAGAATCAACGATCCCGAGAAACAACGGACACATAACGAATGTGGAGAAAGAAAAAGACGAGAACATGCAATGCCACTAAAAACAAAAAAAAAACAACCAAATACAAAAAATTGTGCAAACTGTAAGTCCAAGTAAACTAACGGAAAAGCCGAAAAAATGTACTTTTCCCGATACTTGCTTGGTTTCGACGAACTTGTCCGAATCGTGAAAAAATGGCTCGTTTATTTTTGTTTCTTTTCAAAACGAAGACAACACTAGTATAAATAGTTGATTAGTTTGTCGAAGATTCTGAGAAAAAATTCAAAACAATTAATGGTTTTCGGCGAAAAAAGGTTACAGTCAATGTTTATTTGGAATTAATCGCAGGAAATGAAATTTCGGATATTGAGCTACTGTAGATAATGTTTAAGATCTGTCATTAGAAAACTTATTTTTCGTAAATATTTTAATACAAAGTTAAAGCTTGGAAACTAAAGGAAAAGAAGTTGCAAATTTATATAAAGCAGTGCTTATTTAGTGAAAACGGAAGTTTAAAAGGAATGTTTTAAGTTAAAATGTTTGGCAACTAATCAAGTTAAATTGTCAACATTTTAGTACTAAAATTATGCTTTATGTTAAAACAACAAAAAAATGATGTCTTTTACCGTTACGTTTCATCGGGGGCCACCGAATCTGGTGTAAATGAATACATTCAGAGCAACCAATGAAACCTAAGGGTAATATCGCATGAAAGAATATTATCATAAGGTTATATAGACAACGTTTGTTAAATATAATAATGTTATAGGCATTATAAGTGATATATTCACTAATATGATTTCAAAAAATAAAAAGTAATAAACAAAATATTTTATGTAATGTCGGAAAACAATAATATTTTAAAGTTCAATAATGTTATATGCATTCACAGTAAAATAAATTTGCCGTAAAGTGAAACATAATTATGATATGAGTAAAACATAAAAATATGTAGTTGAAAAAATATATATATATTTAAAAAAGAAGATTATTCCATAAATTTATTAATATATGAATAAGTTTATGGAATAATTTTCTTGGTCATATTAGTGAATATATCACTTGTAATGCCTAACATTATTATATTTAACAAACGTTGTCTATATAAACTTATGATAATATTCTTTCATGCGATATTACCCTTAGGTTTCATTGGTTGCTCTGAACGTATTCATTTACACCAGATTCGGTGGCCCCCGTTCCATCGAAGAGTATGTTAATATTGTTTAATAAAAATCAAGTCGTAAAATAAAATCCAGTAAAGAATATTACGTAACATTTTACATGACGTCAAAATGAGGCGAGAGTTATTAAACTTCAGAAACATTTCAAGAATTCATTCGGTTTACTTTTAATGAGTAAACGGGATTTTAATAGAAATAGAAATATAATTATTATCAATTGTAAATATATTTTATTTAAAAATACAATTTGTTACTTTATAATAATATAAAAATTAATATAATAAAATGTTTATTATTTATTTGATAAGTTGCAAAGTGATTATATTGTTTGGAAAAGTATCGTAGAGAAAGTGAAATTATTACACATCATTTTAATATTGTTATTACGAAATAGCCGAATATAAAATAAGGAATAAATCTTTTAGTTCGTGATAAAAGTACATTATAACTACTTTTCATATATATATATAAACTATAAATGAATTAATTAATATATATAAATATTTACAGTGACTTAAAAAGATGCTATCTATTTTGAACTAAACTAGTTCACTCAGCGTCATTTTCCTTGCAAAACTTTTTTAATCATTTCCAAGGTAAACAGTAGAAAATGAACTTATGAAATTAATTTTTGTTCTATAAAAGTGTAAAAAATAATGATCTGTTAAGACATATTTAATCAACAACATTTTTTCAAATATTCTATTATCAATTCAAAAATGAACTTACTGCGCAAAAAAATGTTTCTTGGCAATATAACAAAGTTTCCATAATGACACATTTTTTTTCTTTTTAATAATAATAAAAAAAGTTCTGAGTTCGTTAATTTTTTCAATTATTTTAACAAAATATCAAATTTCATGTATTATAAATTAGTTTTGCAATAAAGATTTTAAAATAAATATGTTGCATTAAAATAATTTTAAATAATTGAACATTTCAATTTTATTAAACATTATATTTCACGTTCAAATAAAAAATGCGAAGAATTAATCAAAATCTAAATGAACTTGTTGGATTTTGGCTCTAGGCATTTGATTAGTGCATTGTCGCATGTTTTTGGCGTGAAAAATGTGCGTCGAGGGAATTTGTCCCGCGCGTCTGTGACGGCCAAGTGGAGAAAAGAGATGGGCGGACTGATGGCGGTCGGACGGTCGGTCGGCTCATGAGCCGAAGGCGAGACGCGCGCGGAGATGTGGCAACCCCGCCAACGACAAATCTATATCCTCGAGCGCCAAGTCCACGTGACTCACACGCTATTCGGGAAATACATATATCAGTCTCATTTCTTTCTTTCCTTCTTTCTTTCTTGTTTTATTTTTTGTGTTCCCTTTCTTCTTCTTCTTCTGACTTACACACGGAAAGAAGACCGTTCTTTGTATCCGTTCGCACTATTAAAGGTGCGAATTCACTCAATAGGAAATGAGAGGAGACTAATACGAGGCGCTGCCGTCGCGTATATGAATATTTATGAACGATTCGCACGTTATTGTTTATCTGAGATGTTACGCCGACTTTTGATTATGTCAGGGTAATTTCGGCCGAGCTTCGGTTCAGCTTCGATGAACTCGGGCGTGATTCGGTCTGACATGAGAAACAAAGGTGGAGGGGAGAAAAAACGAGGCGGACAAGAGAAGAAGCACGGCTGAATAAAAGCCCACGGTCGTTCGGATTCTTTCACAAATGGCGCATTTTTATTATAGATTATGCGTCGCATATATGACATCGTAAACTTCATTTTTATTCCGCTTTTATTGCCACTCTTTGACAAAGTCGACTTGGCTTCCTTAATTTTGCTCCATTCCATTTTAATAGTATACAATACGATAATCTCAGCACTAATTAACGCATTTTTTACATTTTTCAAAACACATTTTCTCGCTTTTTAATCCAAGTGTTGTTACACCGTTTTGTAATATGATCCTTTTAAACATCATTAAAATAAAAATGGTATTTTTTAAAACTACAACAACTTTTTCTTATTGATTTATTTTATAAAATAGAATTATAAAAAATGTACTTGCTTAAACATAACAATGCAATAAATGGAATAAAGATAACATAGTATAAAGAGAAAAATAAATAACTTTTTATTATTATATTATTTACTCAACAAAACAAAATATTTTATTATATTGTAATATAGACACGTAAAACAATTCATAATAAAATTTACAAAGCATGAAAAACGCAGGAGAATGATATTCTATTATATTTATTTGTGCTATGTTTTAATATTGTTTTTATTGATTTTTGCTGTTCGATCTTACAACAGCAAGTATCTCCATTTTACTTTGATATTTGAAAATAATCACGATGCAAATATAATAATTTACTTCTGTTTGATTCAAAGTATTTGATCGTTATGCATTATAAAGTCATAAAATTGAAACAATTTACAATGAGAATAAAATTACTGATACGCGATATTTCGCTATAGAAAAAGAAATCATAGTATATATTTTATGCTAATAAAATTAACTTTATACACACGTTTTATGCAAAATGTTTTTATTGCAACATCATACAAATAAAATTGTTTGATTTATGATTTAACAAGAATTCTTTTGCAATGCAATACAATGATCTTTTAAACACATTAAATTTAATTATTATTTTTTTTGTTTATATATGTTTATTTTATATATCAATAATAATTATTATTTGTGCTAAACTTAATGTTGATAATCTATTAAATGTATATTTAATAAATTAATGATTTATATTTGACAACATAAATATTTCATTCATATACAAAAGAGTAAATTACTTGATCGCATAATTTTTTTTTTCTAATTCCTTTTTTATGTTATGATTATTTTTGTTTAAAATCCTCGTTTTCAAAAAAGCTGTTTAATCGCATATTTGCGGAGAAAAATATTCTTGTTTGCCGCAACGTTAAATTGGAATCTAAAAATAACATTCGAATTTCGATGAATCGTAACAATATGATAAATAAAGTGCAAAGTCCGTCTTTTTATAGTAAAAGATGTGTTTCGACGTTGCAAGTCCACCGTAAACGCATTAATAATTCTCATTAACAAAAATTGCAATTTTCAATTCTGCCTCAATTTTTTTCAATTAAAGATATAATCTAACAAAATAAATATTAATATTAAACTAGAAATAATACATAATTGAATTTTGATGATAAATTAAATTAAATCTTTAATTAATTAAATCTTTGTTGACATTGAAATAAAAAGTTATCCGAAATTTATGACTAAAAAGTACTGTAATTTTTACATGCCTATATATAAAAGTGCACAATGTTTCAAAGCTCTTGACATACTTCCACAATCGAATTCGGCAATGAATTGGCCACTGTGTGTAGGTGAGGAAAAGTTTGATTAAAGAGAGTCGTTTGACTTGACCATTTGACCCCTCCTGTACCCTGCGCGTTTGTAAACAAATGAACCCACTTCGTAAAATGCATCGAACTTACTCATAATCTCATAAATAAGTTCTCAATAAAATAATGATTCCAATAATTTATCTTGTTTTTATTCAAAATACAATTTTACTTTGCATTTAATCAAATGATATATATTTGTTGATTTCATAAATAAAATTTCGTAAATGTTAGTAGTTAAGTTATAAAAATTGCACTTATAATAATAATTAATATAAACATTGTAATAATAATGTTATGTGATTATATATATGAAAAATAATTATTCATAATTTTGAGAAATTTATAACATTTTTAACAATACAAATTTGCGAATGTAATTTTACATTATTATGGCTATTAGTTTTCAGTTACTAATGATATAATTTTGAATAATGTTCTGCAATGTAGTCGAATGTGTCGCAAGCATGTGTTAAGAATCAAATTATTATGTAATATAAAATTAGCGATCATCAACTCAATTATGTATACGTTGAAGAACAGTAAACTCTTGTCTATTTCACTTGAATGATTATTTGATGAATCTTCTTCAACTAAAAAGATAGCTTGCACTCGCGTTAACTTAATTATCCAATCAAATGAGCCTTGTATTTCTTAGTACCTTGTCATTAATGTATAATTCAAATGAAACATTTCGATGCAGAAACAGATTTTCTTTTATTTTCTCTCGTAAATTCAGTGATTTTATTATTTGATCAATGTTTAAACTGAAAAATTCACGAGTTTCAGTACACGCATAACATTTTTTGTTGAATAAAAAAGGATATCTCTTTTTATGTGATTATTTTCAATTAAGAAGAATCACCATTGCTGAAAATTATATATTGCAAAACAACAAGAGTTAATATTTATATTTTTAGATTATCTACATTTGTAACCAATGATAAAATGCTTTTGTATCGCAAGGATTCTTTTTGATTGAAATTATCTACAGTTAAAAACCACTAAAAAATATTATCAGTATGAAACTAATTTACTATTCTTTTTTTATTAAAATTTTGATAAAATAATGATCATAATTAATTATTTAGCATAAAAAAATATGCACACTTATTATCATACAAAACATACGATATTTATACAACATTTATTTATTTATAAATTAAACATATATTAAACAAATATTTAACATCGATAAATTCTTTATCGATGTTAAAAAATAGGATATTTAGTCAAATCAGAAAAATATTTTGAGTTTAACATTATATTTCCGGTAAAAACTACATCGTTTTTTCGAGAAGATAAAATTTGGCAACAATGTGTTAACTTAACTTTGAAATGGAATGGAATAAAATTGATCTATAAATTAATCAAGTGTCAAACTACAATAAGAGTATTTTTTTAACATAAATAAAAGACGCCGAATATTTCAGTTATATTATTGTCGTCATATTATTTCAATGCTTTGTGATAAGCAAATATACTTCCAAATGAAGAATAATATATTTTATTTTTTTAATTATATTTTTATAGTAATTATTATATTGTAAATGAAAATATTAATTCAATATGTTCGTATAAATAAAATATAATCATTTTATTATTTTATAATTTTAATTTTATAAAGCATATAAATAAATAAATATAATATGATCAAATGTCCAAGAATTTGATCACTTTTATCTTTTGACACTGCGAAAATCTGTATTATAAAGAACAAGCTAATATTTACGAGTATCCAATTATTCGGACAAAAATATTCGTTAATATAATGATGATAATATTAGTATCACCAATAAAAGTACTGAGTACGCAAAAACTTACGATAAACTGAGACGTCCTCGTTAAATTTAGATGAGTGCGCCTTTTGCATACATTTATCAACTTTTCATTCTGTACTAAAATGTTTCATTAACACTTTTTCCCATTTTATTGGATTGTTGTTCAGATATATTTAAATATGACAGTATCTTTTTAATTCGTAAAATGTCTAATTAATTTTTTTAATACATTATCTTCTAAAGAATTGAACATTCATTTTTATAAAATTCACCACGGTTGTTTGGAAACTTTTCATTGTTACCATTGTTGAATGAAATTGAATGAATTTATGTTCAAACATTTTTTCAAGAAGATATATGACTAGAAAACATGAAGCATAGTATCTATCATGTTTCTCTGAATTCAATTATACAACGAACTATCATCATTTTACCCTTGTCTTTTTTTATTTTTATTTATTAAAATTTTTCATATAAAATATGCCAAATAATGTATTAATTGAAAAATGAGTGTGCAAAGGTTGTTTCTTTATGTATCTCTATCTCGTTTCAACTTGTAATGCCATTATGATAAGATACAAACAAAAAATTGTTAATTATACAAGTTTCATTGAACTAGTATTCATTATTTTTTTATCGATACTTTTTTATGGCACAATGTTTTATTGTTTAGAGCTATTTTGTATTTAAACATTTAAAGCTTTATAGTCAAATACAGTAATATATTTAAAACAACAAAAGTCAATTTCGATATTGCAAATATTTTAATTTGCAATACCAAATTCTAAACTTATTTTTTATTTCAACTTATTTATTATCTCTGATTAATATAATTTTTAATACAACATTATAATTTGAAGAATTAAATACAATTTCGTTAATTAATAATATAAAATCTTTATCAACTGTATAAGCAATCAAACCTTCAATCATTAACAAATTAAAATCAAATCAGAAAATGTTAGTTCAACTTTGCATAACATCTAAATCATTATTCTCGTCATCAGATTAAACACATAATTCATCACTCAATAGTTCAGAAACAATTGAATTAAACGAGAAGATAGATAGAGAGAGAAAGAAACAAAAAACGAAGCTTACATTATTGTATCTAAATTGAGCACGTTCTTAATAACAAACGAGCTCATGCAATATTCTCTTTTTTTGCATCTTCTTCTCAACCGAACTAATCAATGTTACAATGACTCGCGGTCTGATAATTAATTAACATCATTCTTTTTGTTGCAAAAAAAATTGTCTTTTCTCAGCGATGGAAAATTAAAATTGGTTCGCGTAACAGCTGCAAAAGACTGTGTGAGGATTTCGCAACTCGCTCGAGTTGTCGTGTGCGCACGCGCACATACACACATATCATTGAATTGCATTGTGCTTATTATGTGAAACGATTGCATTTTTCGATTCAAAGATAATTCGCTTTATAATTTGCAACACAGTCAAAGGCATTGCTGGAAAGTTATCTATGCGCGTTGTCGAGTAGCTGGACGTTTCTCCGCTGTGCAATGTGAACGACTCGCGCGCCCTTGAACCTATTAGGCGCCAACTCTGCTTCATCACGAATGTTGGCTGCTGTTGTTGAACATTGTATAGATGTTAGAAGTTTTCTTTCTTTTCGAACATGGCCATACCAATTTGCAACTCAACTCTCGCCAATCACTCAACACCTTTTCCGGACTAACGCAATTGACGCATGCGCATTTCATTTCCGATGCATCTCTCTATATTTGAATTCACCATATTTTACCTCAGCATAAATTTTCTCGTGTTAATTTCAGAACGAATTTAGCGATCACCCATCCACTTACACAACTCACACACTGCTTCACCTATTTGCAACATAAATATACATTAGCAAAGAAAAAAAACTAGAATAAGAATAATAAAAATCAAATTTCAAGTTTACCTACTAAAGTTATTAGAGATGTTTCAACAGTTTAAAGATCTGGTGTTAAGATTAATATTAAATAAGTCATTTATTTGTGTATATAAAACACACAGTTCGAGTACGCAGGAAACTTTGATATAGCAAAGTCGTCATTTTATTAGTTAATTTATTAAAGATTACGTTTAAAATAAATAAATAAATAAATTAGCAGTTTCATAAAATAGCGTCAGATTATGTAAATTTAATATCAAATACGAATTCCTGATGTCAAAATAACAACAACCATAAATTCAATAACAATTTTATTACTATATTTTTAAAATGTAAATTCATTAAGTTTGCCAAATTGATGATCAACTGATGATGATCAATTAAATTACTAATTACTGCATGTAAGCATGAAATTAATTAAATGGAGAAAAAAAACATTTAATTTCTCTTTAATTCTTTATTGTTAATTTTTGTTATCGTTATTTTAATTGTACTATCTCTCTTGTCAGTTTTGCTTGTGTGCCATCTCGGCCTACAAGTCTCATTTCACTACAAATAAATAATATAAGCGTTGTAGTTCACACCGACTTGAAATAATACTATTCTTGTATCTTCTTTAACGCATAATAAGTTCTTATCAAATATTTTTCTTCGTATACATTAATGTCATACTTTATTGCCAGCTAATGATTACTGTATTTAGGTCAAGGTTCTCACTATTTTCCATAAGTTAGAAAACTTGTCTCTTTCGCTTTCATTTTATTGTTGTCAATTCGTATAAATGTCGCCTGCCATCTTTTTGATGAGACAAGAAAAAACTTACTTTTTTTCACTTACATTTCTAACTAATTTATACTTCAAATATAATATCAATGTAATAATAATCATTATAATATAAATTATCTTGATTATTATGATAATAACGTTGAACATTGATTGAACGAGACAAATTTCATTTTGACGTGAAAAATGTTTCGAAACAGTCCAACTTCAAAATAAAATATTTTCTTTTCTCATTTCTATGACAGGTTTCGACAAGTTGAAACGCACTTTTTTTTGATAGATCGACCTTGAAAATGATATGTAAAATGTGTTGCCACGTCAGCTGCATTTACCATTCGCTGAACTGTCTTCATAAAAATAATACACATGTTTAATAAGAACAAATTCAGAGTTTGCTCAATAAAACAAAGCATATAAAATTCAAGTAATTTTTCTTTTAAAAAGACATTGTACAATTATGTTGTAATGGTTCTTATCTTATGTCATCATTTTTTCATGAATAATAATGATTTTATAATTTGTCAAAGTGTAAAATATGAGACATAAAATGAAGACATCATAAACTAAAAAAAGGACAGTGAAATTGCGTTTTTTCTTAATCGCAGTCTTTTCTTCTTATTTTCCAGGAAACATTTCCCTTCAAAGTGAAATTTTCTTTAATATAAAGTTTGAACATGTTCATTTTCGTATTTTTCAGCCTTCTGGTGCTTATTTTTTACGAAAATTATTAGAGAAACTATTTATTTTGTATTTTCTAGTATTTTTGACTAGAACAGAATTTGGGTAATATTCTTAACAAATGAGATTAAATAAAGTTCATATACTCATATGAAAAAACCAAAGCTTTATGAATAAAAGCAAAAAATTGTAGCAAAATGAGTAAATCCAAATTACCCTGCATTTTCAGTTGCAGCAGTGGACATGTGCCTCCTCTCATGGAGGGTAAGCGTGGCGTCAGTCTGCCGGGAATTATCCGTGATGATGGCGACGTTGATCAAAGAAATGCTCGTTGGCAAAAATATTCGTCACCGCCTCCTTTTTTTTTTTTTCTTCCTTCTTCTCTCACTCCGCTTTTATTCGAAGGAAGACGTCGCTCTGGTCACGTAGACACACTTTTCACTCAAATATTAACACTGGCACAATTGCATCCATTGCGTGTGATCACTTGAAATCCTTCCTCTCGACCAACAAAACAATCTTCAAAGTAAATTGTCGCACTGCCAAACAAAACACCACCAAAACCGACACACCAACTTCACCTCAAATCACAATTTTCTTTCTCTTTACCGACTAGTCCCTGCGAGGTGATTTCCTTCTGGGTCTTTCATATTTCAATCGCATGTGTGTGTTTTGCATGTATACTAATGCATAAGCTGTAAAAATGAAACACATCATTATTAACGATATCATAAAAATCATTTAAAACTTAGAGGAATCAATATCAAGTTTAAATTTGTGTTTATGTACTTATGTATGTATTATAAGTATGTGTTTGTATGCATTTGAGTACGTGCAGGAGCCCACTTCTGACATACTGAACCGTTCATTAATTTTGACGATCACCTTTCTCAAAAACTCAACGACTTTTCTTTTTTCTCTTTCTCTCTCCATTAATAAAATTAACTCACGCTTATATCTCTGATACATAAGCAATTAATAGGATTATTAAAAGATTCCACGTATTGCTGACAACATGATTATTTATCTTAATGAACCATTAATTGGAAAATAAATATATGTCAGATGGTTTGAAATTAATGAACGACGTTCAATACGGCTAACGTAGAAGAACGCCTAAAAGTGATTGATTGTAATTTTGCTTGATTTATTTTGGATGTACAACAACGTCGTATCAGATGATACGAATCATACGATGCAAATTGCCGTTGACTGTGAAATAACTTTGTGAAAATATGTTTCCGCGTGTTGATATGTATGTGTGTACGAATATTTATTCACGCGACAAAAATGTATATATCTTATTTTCTCAAACAATCCTAGCGAGTCGGGAGAAATTATTGCGCGAAATAAATAAAGCGTTGATGTAATCCACGGATATTTTGGATGTTGTAACCTTGATGATGTTACCGCTGGTGTCTTCATCCACAACCGCTTAACATTTATTTTGCACTGTTACAATCTGGACATTGTTCATTTCGAGTGAAACATTATCATGAATGTATAATTTTTACTCGACGTGAATAATGTTTTGCGATGTGAGTTAATTCATCAGTATGTTAACCCTCCACCGCCCCCTCTCCCTCCCCTCAACCGAATAAACACGTTTTGGCAATTATGTTTCTTGATCGTTAATTTAATGGGACTGATTGTACGATTGGTAGAAATGTTTTATTGTACATTCGAATGATATATACAAATCACAGGAAATATGAGAAAAAAAGATATTTTTTAATATTGAATATGTAATATCAAGAATTAATTTATTTGATTTAATGATATCTGTTGAGATAAAGAATAAATTGCATTTCATATTAATAATAGCGTTTATTTTTGTGCTTTCTATTGCTTTATTCCAATTTTTTCTAAGATGAGAGAGTTTCTGAATATAAATTTAATAAAAATTTAATATAAACGTGACGTAATTGAATATACACGATTCTCATTTAAAGAAATTCGATTCCAAATATCCCAGAACTCTCGACCATCACATTCTTCTGCCGACTTTCATCGAGCTTTGCAACGCCATAATAAAGGTCAGGTGCATTTCTTTTCACGAGTTCGGGGTCCGTAAAGACTCGCCCTTACCTAGGCCAACGTGTAATACATTTCCTTTTACATTATACTGAGTCGTGTTACTTCATTCGATATTAAGCAACAATGTCACTTTATCTACATTGTTTTTCTTAATTAATTAAGTCATGTTTTTGCCTCTTTTAGCTCATTGTATTTTTTAAAATATAGTACTAAAAGACAATAAAAAGCTATTGGACTATAAAATTTGTGCAATTTCTCTTTATTTTATGTAATAAATAATTCGTCAAAGGATACCAAATGTTGACATTGATGGATAATGATTATATAAACTTTAAAAATTTCACCTTTTCGTATACACTTTTTTAAATTTTATCGTCGGGTCTTCAATCAATAAACGGTCTAACAAAATTACATGTTCTTCTTGACATTTTATTTATCGATAACAATATTTTCATGGAAAATGTTATCTTTGACAATTCTAAATCATAAAAAATGTCAAATACTAATATAATCTGTCAAAAGTTTGAAATCTTAAACAAATGTATTTTTCAAACGTTCAATCAATAATTTTGAATGTACTTCATAAAATCATTTCCACCATCATCTTATAATTCCAATACTAATAATGATAATAATTCTAATTCTCTACAATGAAATTTCATGAATCAAATGTGGAAAAACTTTGGTCTCAAATTCAAATCAATTTTCAAAAGTATGAGCCAACATGGTCAATCATTGTTGCAAGTAGCAGATGTTAGCTATGCAAATTTTGTTTAAGCCAGCTCGAATCTTCTGCGTGCGATTCCCAAGTTGCAAAGATTATAAAGTAGGTTCGCGTGGAGAAACGCCGCGCGGCGCCACAAGACACGGTGTGTGCTCTGGTCGCCCACGTCGTCAACGTCGCCCTCCCGTATTTCGACCAATTCGCCACCTCGCGTTTATATATACTTGCAGGAACACAGGACACTTATCCGTCCGCAACTTAAACATAACATAACCTCAACAACAATAATCCATATACATCAAATGACACCAACAATTTCAATACAATTCCTTTTTTGTTTTTCTTTGAGCTGATTCTTAAGTCGTATGAAAGCAAAAAGGATAAAGCTAATGGTGAATTTGATAAGTAGAAAGGAAGAGTAACAAATTTGACTGAAGAATCGTCTTAATTTGCTGTTTTTCTCTCTTCCGGTTGTTTCTTTTTGTAAAATAAAATTCGAAGCAAAAAAGAAAAATGTTGAGCCAAAAAAAGAGAGAGAAAAATGGAGAGTGTAAGTGAGAGAGCGACAGGCTCAACTGCGAGGCAATTGTCCTTCGCGTATATATGCATGTACGCGTGTCCTCGCGTCTCTGCGTGCAAACCGACATCCCTTTCTTTCTCTCTCTCTTTTGGCCTCTCATTTCTTTCTCTCTCTCGCTCTCTCTTATTATCGTCGCCAAGTTTGTCTCTCGAGTGTCCACCCATGTCTCATTTATCCACCTGTCCCACCTCCTTCAACGTTTAATCCTATTGCTCTTCATGTCAAATTGCAAATTTCACTTGCCGCCGTACCTTCAAAACTCACGACAATTGCACGTTTCGTTAACTTAAAATCCACTCGATATAGCGACAATTATCACTGGGCTTTGCAACTTTGTGCATTAATAACTGGACAAAGACGAGAACGAGGTGGAATCGCAGGTCCGGATGATGTCAGTTTTGAACAACTCAAAAATGGGCTTTAACCCCCTTAATGTTGGCTGTGCAAATGGCGCTGAATTTGGAGCGATAATCCCATTTATTGTTTGACAAAATAAGTTAAATACAAAAATTTGTGTTTCTTCTCCTCCCCACCCTCTTTTTTGTGCAGTTTCGACGTATGCGCGCGAGTTTTACGTGGCGCGCGCGCGTCATACATGTGTGTCATGCATGTATGTGTGTTGTTTGTGTATATATGTGTGTGTGTATGTGATGTGTATGTACGGGGATCGCGCGCTTGTATACGTTAGCCTGCCTTTGGCTGCGCACGCGCGTTCGCGCGCATCCGTGTGTGCGTGTGCACTTGATTAGTCGCGTGACGTCACAACACAGTTACATCGCCTTGCAATTGTCACTCACATTGACGATCGGGGCACGATTTCACGCCACCGTCGCGGCCAAATAATAAGCGTACTCCGAGTCCTCAGCTCGTCAGCCGCCAACGATGCGATTTGGATTTCTACTTTTGCCGAACAAAACCGGCGCACCAACTCGCGCACCAAAACCACTCGCGATATGCCCTGAAACAACTGACTAACGCAATCAACTGCAAGCGCGAGTCTCGCGCATCACACCAACCGTCAGATGGCACCAAATGCGCGATTTAAGGGGGCTCCGGCGGCCGCGCTCTTTTCTCCGCCCACAGAAAAACACCGATTGACAATACTACCAAATTTGTAAATAATAAAGCGACGGGATTTCGAATTTTGGTGGGTTTTTGACAGGCAAAGGGGAAAGCTAAAAAAAAGTGTGAAAGCATTTTGCAAAAGTTGAACAAATAATGTTTTGATTATGACAATTAAATGGTTTTTTATGTGGATTTGACTGCAAGGTTTTGCGCGGGAAAGTTTGAATTGTGAAATTTTTTAGCAATGTTAACAATTGAGATAATAACTTGTACTAATAAATGGGTAAATGTTATTGTAAAGTGTATACAATGTATTGCTGAATACTGAATAAAAAATGGTCAATTTTGCCCAGTGTCAAGTTTTTAAACAAATTCTTTGCTTTAATACTTAATGTAATAAATAACATATAATTATTTTGCAGTCTAAAAAGTAAATAATGGTACTAATATAATTGCAATGAAATTTAAGATTTATTTATAAAAATATAAAAATATACATATTTATATTATAATCTTGCTTTAATAAACATAGTTGGGAATACTTTTTGAAGATTGCGAACTATCATAATAACAAACATATTTTGTCTTTAACTTTATATAACGAATATTATTATCAATAGTAATAACGGTGTTAATATAATATTTTAATCTATCCATCAATCAATTAGAACATTAGAAACTTTATAACTTAAACTTTAATCAAGAGACACGGTAGTGTCTCTGGCCAAGTACAAAAAAACGATCATTTTTGTGCGGCCAGCACTACCGTGTCTCTTTTCAGATAGGAATAACCATTATAAACAAATATTTTGTAATATTTTAAACGAACGATGAAAATGATGTCTGATTGCATGAATCTGGTAAATAGCGCTTATGCTCCAAATGGATAAAACAGTGTCCTGCACTTTGGAGGTGCAAAATCCTTAAATAAATAAATCTCCGCTAAATCGCACGCTTTCTTAATTTTATCCATCAGAATTTTGAAAACTCTTAATATACTTGGTGAATACTTAAATTTTTCTTCAAAATATGCATCAATATTTATACGCCCGCGAAAGTTAATGTACAAATTGTAAAACAAAGTACCTTTCAACATATTTGCCAACTTTGGCCGCTTATAAACATTACCCAGTAACTGATTTAAATTCAAAATCGTAAGTAAACATTGCTGAAACATATTGAACACATGAACAATCGTAAAGTTTAAATTATGAGCATTTTCTAACAGCTTCTGATCAATCGTGTACTTTGAAATAAAAAACTTTGCTATCATCAGACAATCGCGCTTCGTAACTTCAGCAATAGCTTGTGCCAAACTAACATCCATTGGCAATTGTTCGCTATCATTATTTTCTTGTTTGTGTATTATATTATCACAAGTTGCCCCGTAAGATTTCTCGAAAGCTTTTTCAGAACGGACAACTCCGATTTTGGAATCAATTATTTCGTAGAGCATTGAAAATACAAGTGCGTATACGTGAAATTTGTTTCTCTTTGGAAGAACATCTTCCTTCAACCAGTAAATTATACTTCCAACGATGATTGGCCAAGGTTCTGAAAGTTCTTCGATCTTCATGTCAGGAATAACATGAATAGCCTTGTTGATGATTTCCATTCGCTTTTCAACAGATAAATCTCGTAACTCATGTAACGATGGAAGAGAATCGTCCTTCAATTGATAATTCGGATAATCTATGATTTTTGTCACATATGTCATTTTTTTCTGTTTAGTCATTTCTCTGACTAATATCAGTGAAGGTGCATATTCAGTGATACCTTTAGTTAACAATTTATTCATCAAATAAATTAATGGATAGATTATTGTTGTACAACATGGCAATGTTAAATCTTGCATTGGTACTCCCAACGTTACTGGTGATTTCGTAAAATGCGCGATAATATGTATAGTCAAATTACCGGCATGAAGTTCTTTTCTAAACCAATCTGGTAACTTATTAATGAATGAAGTGTTATTAGTAAGCAATTTATCCATTGAATTCAACAATTCAGAAACGGAGGACAAATATTTACACGCTGGTTTTTTGATTCGATTCATTATTGTGGTGATTTCCTCTTCTGATAAACCTATTGTAGCTAAAATGTCCGTTGGTAATTCTGTGTATAAGTTACACGACAATTCAATGGCTTCAAGTGCTTCTGCACGCTTTGATTGGGGTAAAGTATTTAAAATTGAAATCACCACCTGATCCATGGTTTTATTTTGCAACCAATTAAAAATCTTCATTATTTTGGTTTCATTGTTATAATCGTCTTTGAAATCAATTTCTAAGTGTTCATAGAACTCAGTAAACAGATTGGTATTACAATAATCATTTCCTATTAGAGCAGATAATACTGGTAGAGTATTGATATTTAAATCAGGAAATATTTTTAATAGATTCTGTGGAGCAAACATGAAACATTGTTTCATAACATTGTTAGAATTACAATCTGTTATCAGATCCGACTTTATATTTCCAAGTGGGATGTATAGAACATCATAGATATAAAAGTCTGAATCAAAGCTTAATACTGGACAGGCTAGACTTTTCGCCAAAGTAGCAATAGTACCATCAGCTTCAAAAATTGCATCCATACAAGAAATTTTCAGTTCTTTTAATACTTCTTTGAACACCTCTTCCATTAATGCAGATGGTATTACATATTTTAGATCCACATTTGAATACATTTCCTGAAGTCTTTCCACTTTTTCTTTGTAACGCTTTTGAACTTCAGCGATTTTTTCCACTGGGCAACCTCCATCAAATATCACTATAGGCTTTACGCCACATATTAGTAACTGTTCAAAAAAAATTTTAACTTTTTTGGCAAAAGCGTCATAATTGCCTCCGAATATACCATAAACATCGGACCTATTGTACAAATAGAAATACAAATTATTTCCATCTATAATTACTGTGGTGTTACACAAGTTGTATTTAGTCATTATATAATGTTTACGAAGAAATCTGTGTAACCCACGTATACCCATCTTGAAGTTTCTGTAAATGAAAAAATAATAAATTTAGACCTTTTTCAAATAAATACATTATTTTTTCACAACGAATATATTTTAAACATGATAAAGTTTATAAAATTATGTGTTTTTTTTTTAACTTAAATTAAACTCTTAATCTTACCTGTTTTTTAAGTCTGTTATAATTAATTATGGCAGTTTAAATTGTGTATCTCACTCTATTCAATATTTATAATTAAGATGAAGATTGCTGCAATTAAACAGAAGGAAACAATTTTTATTAATAATATATAATTAGTTACAAATAATATGTAATTATAAACATATTATTTGTAATAATTTCAAATATATAAGTAAATTCTTTATTAGAAAACATTACCTATTATCTTCCAGGTCTTAACATTTTTGGTTACTTGGATATTACTAAACTTAGCCTTTGACGTATCAAACAAATTAATTGTTTCTGAAATTCAATCATATATATTTACGTACAATTATATAATTATTTGTTTAATGTAAAACAATTAGTTATTATTAATACTGAGTTATGAAAATGATATATTAAAATACACTTAAAAAATATTTATTCTTTTCTGTATTATTTATAATTTTTTTAATTACATATATTTACTTTTATAGTAGATAATAAACTCGTGACTAATAAAATCTGAATAACATCATGAAACTTAATTTTATAAGAAGCTAATAACTTTGAAACTTCATTTTGTCTCACTTTGTTTATAAGTTTGAACTCGGAAAAGAAAATAGAATAAAGACGACTGTTTACAAATAATGTAAGCACTTTCGAATAAAAAGACCGATGTGGGTATAATACAACAAAGAATAATTAGTTTATCCTTTTTTTAAATAAATTTTGTTTTTCATTATTACTACTAAAAAATTACTAAAAAATATCCAAATATTTACCTTTAAGTTCGAAAAGTAAATTCCTGAATAAAGTAATTATAAAAAATCCACTGATTTGTGATAACTTTAACTCTTTTATAATTCCTAATTGTCTTTTTTGTTTAAGATTCGTTTTTTAATCAATTCACGTAAGACTTTGCCATTAAATATTTATTAAGTCTTATAAAAAAATAGAAAATGATGCATTCATTGCGAATGACCGTTGAACACTGAAAGATAACAATGATAGAGGGGGTGACGATAGTAAAAGATTAGTCATAAACAAAAGAATATTTATTAAAGTTGTATAAAAGTTATTACACTTTTCAACACAAATATACTCTAAAATTATTTATATAATTATTAGCATTAAAAACAAATTAGCATAATTAAAAAAAGCTCTAAAATACGACACATTCAGTTACAAGCTAAACGAACGGCGATAGCAGCGTCAGAAAAACCAGCCCGCCGTAGCGAAAAATAGCAACTCTCTGGCATTTTTAGTTTTTATTTAACAAATAATACATCAAAATAAAAATATAAATAAATAAAAAACAAGTAAATGTTTTTAAACATATATTTATACAAACAACAATAATCTATATTATTTTATTACATATATTTTAATTTTATGTACTTTTTATGCCGGAGTTTTTGTATACAATAAATATCGCGACAATCGTCGTTTAAAATCATTCGTCTAATGTATACGAATGGCCAAAGACTTAAGTTATTGGTACCGGTTTAGTGTTGCACGTCTATTTCTATGAGTCAATAATCAAAAGTTTGATAATAGTTTTAATAGTTATTAACTTACTTTCCAAGTTAATATTTAACAAATTGATTTTAAATAAAAATAGCACAACCTTAATATATTTACATGTGTATATAGTTAAAATTAAAAAGACAATTTTTTTTCTTGAAGGGAAAGAAGAAAAAGAAGAAGAGAATAATTTAAAAACTATAAAATGTATTTTATTTATTCCTCTTTTTTAAATGCATCATCAAATTATATATATTATTCATTTCTTTTCAAATATACGAATAATATCTTTATTGCCTTTTTCTACAGCTAATTGAAAAGGCGTTAATCCAGCATTATTCTTAAGATTGTCGTTAGTTTTTGTAACAAGAAATTGACATATTGACAAAGATTCTGATGTAATGGCACGATGAAGTGCCGAACAATTGTCAGCGTCAAGAATATTCACATCTGCTCCAAATTGCAACAACAATTGAACAATTTCTGTATGACTTTGTGTCGCAGCTCTGTGAAGGGGTGTCGCTCGACCACTTCTTGTCCTGGCATTGACATTTGCATTGTTATCCAATAATTCTCGACAAACTTCATAGTGACCATTTCTGGCCGCATAATGCAAAGCAGTGTAACCAGAAGCATCTTCGATGTTTGCTGATATCCCTTTTCTTAGTAAACTTTTCACTCGTTCGATATCATTCATTTGAGCTGCAATTTTTTTACCATTTTAAACTAAGCTTTATCAACTGAACATTTTGCACATTTACGTTTTTATTATTTACTTTTTTGTATTTGTTACGTTATGTGTAAAAAGTATTTTATTCCTTAAATTTAAGTAACAAGTCATATAAATAAATGATTTTTACGTTTACCCAATACGTTCCTTACAATTGTAATATTCAAAGAGTTTTGGCCATTAGGAACAACCCATGGGATTTATAAAGAAACTAAAGACTTATATATATTATAAATCTATATTTTGGCGACGTTTCGACTGCTCTACGAAGTCCTTATCAAGCCTAACAAGTTAAAAACAACAAATCTTTTTTTGAAAAACGTTTCTCACAATCAAAAAATTAATTAACATCATTACATAATAATTTCTACTGACCTCATTACATTTGTTTCTTTTTGTTATCATTGTTTAATGTCACGTTGACTTACTTTACAAATCATTCGTTAATAATAAATAAACAAATAATTAAATAAGTTAAAAGTAACGGACAAAATAAATTAATTAAACCACATCGTTAAATAAACTTCAGGAAAAACCCTCGTTAAATCAAGTAAGATGTTACTATTTACGATTCGTGATTTAAACTGACAGTAAGAATTGTCAGCGGATAATACAGAGGTGCGAGACGAGTACAAGTGATTATTAAACTGTAAACAAAGGTCAAGGACCAAAACAGCTGTGATATATAACACTCAAACCTTCGACGTCAGTTCTCTCGTTCATTGATTTTTCATTCTTCAATGATTCATTGAAGAATGTTCATTGAATCATTCATTCATGTTCATTGATTTTTCATTCTTTTTTTTTAACTTGTTAGGCTTGATAAAGACTTCGTAGAGCAGTCGAAACGTTGCCAAAATATAGATTTATAATATATATAAGTCTTTAGTTTCTTTATAAATCCCATGGATTGTTCCTAATGGCCAAAACTCTTTGAATATTACAATTGTAAGGAACGTATTGGGTAAACGTAAAAATCAATTTTTAGTAGGAAATTTTTTTCAATTAACGTTATACCAATTTTATATACCAACGTTTTACCAACTTTTTCCAAACCACGTTAAACCAATGTTAAAATAATGTATACATAAATTGTATATTGTTTATTTACCAATTGGTGATTAATGTTGTACTGCCAACATAGGCAGCCAACATATACATGCTATAACCGTTTATATGTTACATTATATAAGTTGTATAGGTTAATACTTAATTTAAGTAAATATGGTTCGCGCTAAGTTTTTTATTTTGCATCGAAACTAACGAAACTATCGGAACTAATGAAACTAAGAAGTATGTATAACTGTATAACTAGCAAGATTAACAAGATTAACAAAACTAACGAAACTAACGAAACCTTATT